>CABHPH010161377.1:7284-46234 GCA_902168325.1 Peromyscus nudipes | reverse complement strand
CCCTCCCGTCATTTTTAAAATACAACACTGTGATTAATGGATGAAGAAATGTTCTAATTTAAACGTTCTTCAAAATAAAATATGAAATAATGGGGTTCTCTCTTAGTTAGGGTTTCTATTGCTCCAATGAAACACTATGACCAAAAAGCAAGTTGGGGAGGAAAGGGTTTCTTTGGCTTCCACTTCTACTTTGTAGTCCATCACTGAAGGAAGCCAGGACGGGAACTCAAGCAGAGCGCAGACCTGGAGTCGGGAGCTGATGCAGAAGTCATGGAGGGGTGCTGGCTTGCTCCTAATGGCTTGATTAGCCTGCTGTCTTATGGAACCCAGACCACCATCCCAGGCGTGGTACCACTCACAATGGGCTGGGCCCTCCCCCATTGATCATTAATTAAGAAAATTCTGTATAGGAAGATCTTATGGAGACATTTTCTCAATTGAGTTTCCCTCCTTTCAGATAACTCTAGCTTGTGTTAAGCTGACGTAAAACCACCCAGGGACAGGTGCTGTAGCCTGTTGTTTAATTTCTTTTTTTATTTTGTGAACCCATGGAGCTCAGACAAGGTTCAAGGGGTCTTCATTCTTATGCCCAGCTTCCCACCTTAGCCGCCATGTCTGTCCTTTACGTGCATATGCCAGGGACAGCAAGTTGATGTGGTTTAATTATTATTTTTTTATGATTGAAAAATAAATAATTTTGAGCATAATGGTGATGGAATAGAATTTTTCCTTCAAAACTTTTCAGAATAAACAAACCACAGTGCACAGGTACTATAAATGGCCCTTTGTCCTGCAACTGCACAGATACAGCCATCTTGAGAATCCCAGTCTTGTCCTATTGGATTCTGAGCCAAAGGATGAGGGGGAGGCTTTTATTTTTATAATCACATTTACTTCTTTGGGAGGGGTGTGCATGTGTGACAGAGCGAATGTACAGAGGTCAGAGGGCAGCTTGCTGGAGTGGGTCCTCTTCTTCCACCTTGTAATCCCCAAGGACGGAGCTCAGGTCATCAGGCCTAGCAGCAAGTGTCTTTACCTGCCGAATGCCATATTTCCAATGACGTCTTAGCTGGATTGTTGAAGCGGCTTCAGTGACCAGTGCTTCAAAATCGAATGAGCTCGGAAGACTGAAGTGCTTATTCTGTCTTTATTACATGACTATATTGCAGAACAACTGATTGACAACTGATGAGGGAAACTTTTCTATAGAGGTCCAGATTATGAAAATTAAAGAAAGAACAAACTGTAAAAGTGTCCTGATGTAACCCTACTGTGACAGTTGGCTAAGGCAGTGAACACCCATGGGTGCTAGGACAGGAAACGATAAAGAATTCGGTGTTTTCAGTAGGACTGTTTCAAGTACTGAGAGGGAAAGCACAGTGCCGCAGTGGAGGGTCTGTCTCTGACTGGACTCCGTGATGAGCCTCGGCATCACCGAACTTGGGTGACCCCTATGTTTCCTGCCTCCTGATGTGATATAGCATGAAGAAAAACCAAATGTTGCACCCCAATATGATAGAGCCTTCAGAATTAAAACATAAAAAAATAGAGTATTAAACACCAGCTAAAACCAGAACCTGAGCCGTCTGAAGATCAAAAGACTACTTAAATGAACAGCATGAATTAAAAGCGAACGGATGAGAACAGCTGTAGGGGCGTGTGTGGTGTGTGTGTGTGTGTGTGTGTGTGTGTCCCTTCATTCCCTTCATGTAGAAGTCAGAGGTTAACCTCAGATATTGTTTCTCAGGAGCCATCCACCTTATTTGTCTTAGGCAGAGGTTCCCACTGGCCTGGAGCTCCCCAATTAGGACAAGTTCAGTGACCCTTGGATCCTCCTGTCTAACCACTCCTTCCCCACCACCAGGATGACAAATGTGTACCACTGTGTTTGGCCTTTTTACATGAGTCCTGGGGACTGAACTCAGGTCCTCAAGCTTGTGTGCCAAGCCCTTTACCAACTGAGCTCTCTCTCCACCCTTGGAACGGCTCTGGATTTGGAGACTTAACAGGCAAACAAGCAAAGGGGATTTGGGATTCCTATTGGAACAAAAGAACTACAAAAACTGGGGGGAGAATTTGGAAAGTTCAAGGTGGACCGGGCATTTTAAAGGATACTAAGGAATTGTTACTGGGATGTGGGACAGTTTGAATATGAAATGCCCCCCCCCCAAAGGCTCATGTGTTGAAGGTCTGGTCACCAGGTGGAAACTACAGGTGGGGCCTGGCTGGAAGAAGTGGGTCTTCCCATATCTTGGGAACTGTGCCTTATTCTTAATATCTCCTCCACCTCCTCCTCCTCCCCCTCCCCATCTACTATGAGGTGAGCACACCTACATTGTGTTCTGTCTCATCACAGGGCCAGAAGTTGACTCGGGCGTTTGTCACAGCGATGAGAAGCTTAGCTAGCACAGAAAATGCCTCAGTAGAGTCGAGTCCCATCTGAAGAATTCCAGGGTGAAGTCAATGTTTGAAATTCATTTTCAACTTTCAGCAAAAGACAAGACAGGCAAATTACGCACAGCAAAATAAGAAGAAAAAAAAAACCAGCAACGTGATAAATATGTGAGGATTTGCCATTTTTCACTCTTCTTGGGTGAATGTTTGAACTTTTAAAATGAAGAGTTTTTTAGATTGGACTAAATTCCACTTTGGTTTCTTGGCATTGAAGAATAAGTGATATTAGAGTAAAACCTTTAAAATCCTGGGAAAGCCTTCCTAGAGCCAACTCCATGCTGACCCTGAAACTTCACTTTCAAAGACTCTTTTCTCCTTTTGAAGTTTGTTAGTAATATGAACACTACTAAAATGTAATTGTAAAATTTATAGATAGTCCTGGAATATATACTTTTTGTCTCTGAGTTTCTGTAAAGAATCACTGTCCTCTCTAGCTGACCAACTGATCATCAGAAAAATGAAAAATGCACATTCACTGGGCCATTTAAAAAAATCTAAAATCATATTCAATTCTCACCCCCCCAAAAAAATGAGCTATAAGGTTCTCTGAGTTTTTAATGCTTCCCACATATCAAGGACTAAAAGTTATAAATAGGCCATGGTAACCTAAAAATTTTTAACTGGAGATAAGAATAATGGGTCAGCTGGTTGATCAGTTATATTTTTATACTCTGTTTGAAAGGGTACGCATGGGAAGGGTTGCAAAAATCTTTACTTTATGAAATATGTATTCACTCTGTAATTCACCAGAGCAACAGCTCTGACTTCATCAGATCCATGAACATTCGTTTTGGGGCTTAGCTATATGTAATTGCAAATAGACCTCTCTGGACCCAGGCAGTAGTGAATTGTTTTGATATTCACATTAAAAAGAAACTAGATCCAACTAGGTGTCCTGGTACACACCTCTAGTCCCAACATTCAAAAGGCAAAAGACTCAAGAGTTCAAAGTCATGAAAGTTAGAGGCCAGCCTGGGTTATACGGTGACACATACCTCAGAAGGCTAAGGCAGGATGATCATGAGTTGAAGGCTAGCCTGGGTCATATAATGAGGCCCTGCCTTAAACAAGAATTGCCCATTACCCATCATTTCCTAGTTTGCTTCCTGAAATTACAATAAAAATGACTGATCCATATTCTGTACAAACAGCACAAAGTCAGGAAGAGGGGTGTGATAGACTGTGTCTTTTGTACTGTTGGCAAGAAAATCTTTATACGAATAAAAGGGAAATAAGACTATGAAATAGGGGAATTGGCTACTTTACCAAATAGTTCTTAAGTCAATCCATGTGTGGCATCTGATAACCCAAGTTTAATTAGTCTACCCTGCTACTGACTTGTCAAAGTGGCTACTGATGCTGCCTGTAGAAATCCACCACCTCCCACACAATGGTAGCCACTGAGGACCATAAGGCCAGAATCTCACTACCATCTGCTCAGGTTTGACACCAGGCTCTAAGAGGCGGAAATAATGTAAACTCAACAATTTCTGTTTGATTATGATTCTTCTGGCACAAGTAACCAAGACGCACTCAAATAAACCAATGGTGAGAGAGGGGTATACAACAAGACATTAGATAAACCACTTGTTTATCTAACAAGTTAGATAACACTCTGACAGAAAATAGAGACAGGCCTCACAATGGATAGGCCAAGGGTAAGAGTAAAACACCTGTCCAGAACTCAGGTGGATCCTTTTCCTCTAAACAGAACCTTCTCGGGGAGCAAGAGCATATATATATATTTTTTTTAAGCCAGAGTCTCACTGTGTAGCTTTGGCAGGCTTGGAGCTCACTGTGTAGACCAGGCTGGCCTTGAACTCAGATCTGCCTGCCTCTGCCTCCTGAACGTTGGGATTAAAAGTGTGTGCCACTGTACCCAGCCAGATTGTATGTCTTGACGCCACAGAATCTTCTGCCTGAAAGAGAACTTCCTCTGGACCCCAAGCTGGCCTTGAACTCAGAGATCTGCCTTCAGAGTGCTGGAATTAAAGGTATACACAACCACAGCCAGCCTGATATTCTTCTACACACAGAGCCAAGTGTGGCCACTCCCGCAGCTTCTGAATTTGCACATCTTTAATTAAAGAGATTGCATAAATCAAGTAACTCTTTCAGGACTAATTCTGAGCTTCCCATCAGAGCTGCCTACACGTGGCGTCATGGTCTGTAGATAGTTCCTGCTCAGGGATGTAGAATGGAAAAGACGGAGAATGAGCTGGAACATCGGGGCTCATAACAGTGATACAGAGTTTTCTGCCAGATGAACAGCACAGAATGTTGGTGACCAGGGCCATCAAATCTACCCATTTCATGGGTTATAGGAAGCTGAAGCATCCTTCAGAAGACAGCTCCACCCTGGAGTTAGATGCAGTGGCTTTTACTGAATCTACTCTCCTTCAAGCCAGGAGCATGTGGATAGATGGAGTGGTATAGAATTTTATGTCCTTTGAAAATCCAGTGGGTGCCCAGGCCCTGTGGATTTGGAAGCTCCAAGAGAGAGGAGTGAAATGATAGTGTGGAGAGGGTTCAAGTCAATGAAACATCCCGGTGTCTAATGACTTGACCCCAGGAGGGCATGGGTGATGTTAGGACTGTTCCTTCTTGTGTACCACACACTGCCTTGCCTCAGTTTGTAGGCTACACTTGGTATACCAGTTTCTTTCCAGGGTTTTATGGTGAGAATCTTGGTACATGTGGAATCCTTTTATCTCTAGTAACCAACATCAGCCCCCACAGCTTCCTTACTCCATGGAAGACACAGACTTGGGCTTGAGAGGGGAGCTGGTTAAACTGGCAAAGGCCCATCCTTTTACTGTGCATATTCGACAGCCATTTGCATTTTTCTAATTTTGGATTCCTGCTTCAGTAGACACATAGAACATTCTTGAGAGTATCTTGGCAACCCGCGCCCATGTTCATGCCTGAAGGTGCCTAGCCCCAGGTTGACTAATCCCCTTGTCTAAATTACATGTTAGATGATCATGGGATTGGCTGATTGTATTCAGTTCAGGGCAACTATACAGGGCCTTTTAACATCTCCAGTTACACGAAGCATATGTCAGGATAAATGGACTGACTTTTGCTGCAAGCTTTTGGCTCTGCCTCCAGAGAGCATCTCAGCAAGAAAATAGAATGTGAGCTGAGTATGCGAGATGCTTTTCTCCCAGCTGGACTTGAAATAGAAGAAACAAGGAAGTCTAATGTGCCCTGCTCTCTGTGCTCGGGCACACTGGAATCTGCAAGACAAGGAAGGGAGCCTAGAGGAAAGACGTGCACTAATAAAACTTTCTCCGTGGCCTTGGAATGTGGTTTCAGATCTAGCCACATAAGTAGGTCCCCATCTGTTCTTAAGTTCCCTCTCTAAGGAAGAGAGCAGCTTGGATAACAGATATGAAATGCAAATATCAGTGAATGGATTGAGGTTGCCTATTTCTCTAAGGAAGAATCAGGCAGCATTTTGGGCTCCCTCCACTACAGATCTGTGCGTTCAATAAATTACATCAGAACTGAGAGACTGGCGAGAATTCAAGCAAAGACTGTGGTATCTCTGGTGACTGGCAGAACTGAAAACCTAGACCAGGGCTGGAGAGTGGAAATGCCACCCTGCGAGGAAAACAGCAGTTCCCTATAAGCAACTCATCATTAGCAGAAGTGTCTGCACGGTGAGACTCAGCCAGTGGCCTAAGCTAGAGAAGACCAGCAGTGCCTGGCACCACAGAGAATCTCCGTTCCCCCGGGGGTCTCAGCCACTAGGTGACCTATTTTAACCCTGGCTTAAATATAGCCCTAAGTGGATTGATTCCTTTTGCAGTTCCAGCCTTTGTGGATGCTAGACCTCTAGAGCTGTAACTCTTCGAGTCCTGGTGACACCAAGCTGGGACCCCAGTGCAGTCAAACTCAGATGAGCCTTCTCCTTGCAGTCAGAGCTGTGGACTTCACAGAAGCAGCTGTGACCATCACCAACTTAAAGCCCTTAGCAAAGGCCAGCAAGACTGACAACTCTCTGGGCCGCTGTCCTACACAGACAGTTGGCAGAACGCTCTCATCTCTGAGGGCAGGCAAGCAGCAATGCGCTTGAACTGGATGGCCCTCACCAGCCATACAGATGTGGACAGCGCAGGTTAGACCTAGAAGAATCATTAAACACCTACATGACTTGATGGTTCTCCGACTTCCCAGTCTGAGACTCGGAGTGGATTGGGTAATGTCATGGCTGAAAACTTTTAATGGTGGAAGAGAAAGAAAGTAACAGCAGATAAAAGAGTGAAAACACAACAAAGGGAGGACGTTAGGAAGAGAAAGGCCGAAGACACCAAAGCTGCCTTTAACTCACTGTGAAACCCAGAGAGCTCAGATCACCAGCAGAACTGCCTTTCCCCACACTCTGGACCTTTCTGTTGGTCATGCGCTAAGTCCTCCAGAGTGCCCCTTCTTACCCCTGAGTCAAGGCTGCTTTGGAATTGACTTGCAATATACCTAGAGAGAGGAAAACCAAATTCTTCAGAATGAGGCACACAGGTTACACACCTATTATACCAACCCCCGTACCCTACTCCCAAGCTATGGGCATTTAATGAAAGCCCACATCTCCTCAAAGTATATTACTGTTGTCCAGTTTCTGTGCATGTCAAACCTACTCTCAGAAATACAAGAGTATCAAAAAGGATGTGTACAGTGATGATATCTAGGACCATGTGGTAGACCCGCTGCACTTTCATAGCCCAGTGACCCTATCAGAACAGGGCACACACTGTCCATGATGCTTGCTTCCTTTGTAGGGAATCCTGCTGTCTCTCCAGTACCCCAACCCCATGAGACTGAGGCCCTGACTAAAGACTCTGGACATTAGCTCAGTAAGACCCCTTTTACCAATCCCAGGCAGCAATAGCTTAGGCAGCTGCCAGAGAAACAGCACCACATGTATAATGTGACTTAGGAGCCTTCAAAGATACCACCAAGAAATTAAGGACCTGTGGCTCTCCACCCCAGCCTCAAAGCCATGTGTGTGGTATGGTGGTGCAGTAATAAGGTCTGGTTTAGTTGATTAAATAATCCCACAGGGGCCGTGCTCTTAAAAGCCTGTCTAACTGACTTCACGTCATTGCATGAAACCAAAGGAACATGGGAAAAACAAACTGCAGGGAAAGAACGCCCCAGGAAAGGATGGGAGGAAGAAAGAAGATGAGGAAAGATGGGGGGGGCAAAAAGGCTCTGAGGATCACAAACAGGTCCTCTCGTCCTTCTCTGTCTAGGCAAAGAAGCTAATATCATTTCTGCACATCATGTCCAACCACATCTATTCAAAGGATAGATAATCTCTGGTGGCTACAAAAACCCCATCAAGGAGCAATCAACTCCAAATACCTCTCTCAACTCCTGGTACTTACACTAAGCTAGGCAGGCTTAGTAGGTAAGTAACCAGCATTGTGCTATGTTTCTTGGGGGCTTAGAGCCCTGGTTCTGGCTATCTTAGGGGGTATTTCTATACTGTTAGTACATTTCCAAATACAGTTTGGCCCAAGCGTCTTACTTAAGCTTTCCACACTGTCCCATGGGTTAAAGAGCAGCCATAATCAACCACAGCAATTCCAGAGCGTAAGTGACCTGGTTCTTAAAATCAAACATGCCTCCTTCATATCAAACCTACTGTCATTATTTTATTTTAAGATTCCATTTTTGTAGATTAAACACTGTCTATCTGGCAATTAGGGGTACATTTTTGTGTTCTAAGAAAAAAAAAAAAAACGAATGTCTCTAAGAGGGTCATTTTTGCTCTTTCGTTTTTTTTCACAGAATTGGACTAAATCATGGCAATTAGTGTAACGGAAATGTTTACAGCAATCTCTGATGGCAGTTTCGCTAATGTAATGATTTAGCTCAAGCCCAGTAAAACATGAGCCTGTATCATTAGGATGAATCGGAATCAAGAGCAAAGCAACTTTGTGCTTACAGTAATTCAACATACATCATCTCATCAGCAAAGGCAGCTATAAAATTAAGGATATACAATTAGTCAATCAGACGGTTCCTGAATTAATTAATTAAGCAAGGAAAATTAGCAAGCAAGGACAGGACCACATCCAACAGCAGGCTTCCCTTTCTCAGAGCAACCCTTTCCATTAATTTTGATCCAGTTAGCCCACACACCATAGGGTTCCATCTCCACCAGGTAGAGTTAGAGATCAAACTTCCAAACCAGCCTCTGCCCTGGTGATCAGTGAGCACACTTGGTCCCTGGGCTGCATTTCCACCTCTAAGAAGGTTTTGCTTTCTTCTCTGCTTGGCAGAGGTGTCATGAACAACTCCTCAAGGGTTCAGACAAGTCCTACGTCACAACCACGCGAAAACCAGCCTCAGTGTATTCTCCATTAGAAAATCCGGTGGACACAGGCCTTAGGTTTCAGTATGAGAGATATGAATAGACGCCATTTTCAGATCCAGTCTGGAGCTAAAGAAGAACATTTTATAATGATAAAAGAAGTGCATCATGGTGTACCTAACTGAGTTTTATGAACAAGGGAGCAAAAGCCAACAATTAATGAAGGAAATCGACAATGGCACAATTATTGTTAGGGCATTTGATTGTATCCAGCTGCTAAAGATCACGCCGCAGAGAATAATTCCTGACATATGAAAATTTGATACTATATTATGGAAAACTAATCACAAAGTGATATCCCGATTAAAGTATGATCCCAATTTCTTTAAAAGCATTTATATTGAGTTATATATGTGCAAATGAAAAATCATTAATAGTGATTATCTCTGCGTGACATATATGGATAATTTTTACTATTTTCTTTGCATTTTCCTGTGTTTCCAATTTTCCTTATGGAGATGCATATTATTTTTATAATCACTCAAAATAATATATAATCCCCATTTTTTAAGTAGCAATTTTACTGACCTAAAAGTATGTATTATTGTTTTGACCATAGAAAACAAATCAGAAACAAGTACTCACTGCTAAATGAGCCCATGAATAAGTCACAAGAAACAGCTTTTCAGGTCCTCTAATTCAATCAGCAAGAATCCTTCTTCAACTAGTACAGTTTCCCAAAGGACATTTATATTTCCTCAGAAAGACAGAACAATGTATACACTCATTTATTGTCCAGGAGTTCGGATCCATGGGAGGCATCAGGTTGCGGGAAATTTACACACGGCAGTTACATGCTATAGCGAAGAGGTGTTGGCGGGGAGTCAGGAGACCCGGTTCCCTCCTGGGCACTTGCCTCAGGCCACCAAGACAGCACTTCCACCAGGACTTTTTAGTACCAAAGCCGGCAGCAGAGTTTGAGGACTGAGTGACCAGTACGTCTCTGGTGACGAGCTGGGTAAAAGTAGATTAAAAAAATCTTCTGGCCAGACCCAAAACCCTGGGAGGACCAAATTTATTTAAAAAAAAAAAGGGGGGGGCGCGGGGGAATGGAAGGAAATTAGCTGAATTCTCGAGTCCTTGATAGGGAATTACTGGGGGTAAGGGGGGTGGGGGGGGAGGCCTGGGGGGGCACAGTGTAGGAATTGTTCCGATTCCAGAGCTGGCACTTAGTTCATCTGAGCTCTAAATGCAGACAGGTGACTCCAGCGCCTGCTTTCTCACACTGCCCGACTCCTCACTGAGAAATGGGGAAGTAAAATCAGACAGCCCTGCGTTCTAGACTGCCAGAACACCATATAAAATGCTGAAGGCTACAGGGACCTCTGTGGAGTCACCCTCTCAGCATCCTGAATGTCAGTATCAAAGAAGAAAACATGACTAAGCACTATCCCCTGTTAACCGTTTGTAAAGAGAGGGAAGAGGAGGAACAGGCTGGAGAAGGAGACCCAGGGAGTGTGAGAATGTACAACTGACGCACTTAGAGTCATGGTTGAAGGGTGTCATAATAGAACAGAGAGATCCCCAATTTGCACATCAGGAGCCTCAGCCGTTGTCTCGGTCCCCTACGGTTGTGCCGCATGACAGCCTGGCACATAGACGCATGCACTGAAATACTACAGGATAGCTCCACGGAACACCTCTCCAGCGCTTGCTTCCTGTAGAAGTGTGGGACATGCAGAAGCAAAGTCAAGAAGAATGAATAGAGAATGATTAGCAAGGGCCTGCTGAGGGCAGGGTCTGCATTTGTCCAAACTGACTACAGCCCACCGTCCTGGAAACATCAAAGGAAGTCCAAAGGAGACAGGAGGTCTTCGCATTGAGGGTCAAGGCCAGGACAACCATTTTCAGGCCCTGCACTGATGTTCCCAACCAACGAGCCATACAATGGGAAAACTATGGGATTTCTGTCTTGTCTCAGTTAAAGAAAACCACCTTCCCTTAAGGCACAACCTGCTCCAGGATCCTGTGCAGCTGCCTGCCTTTTAAGACTTTAAAAGAAAATTGACTTTGTTTCTCAGTGTTGTAACTTTCTAGACTAATTAATCATATAAGTTTATATTTTCCTTGATTTTTAAAATGAATTATTTTTTCATCTTTATCTGGATATAATTGACAAATACAAACAGTATATTTTTAAGGTGTGCAACCTGATGTGTTGAAAAATATATATAAATTTAGAAATGACAAACACAATCAAGATAGCTAACACATCTGTTTGTGTATGAGTGAGAACAGTTAAGATCTGCCATATGTGCAACACTGTATGGTTATGAATCCCAGACTACACACTACACCTCCAGAACTTACTCCTCATGCATAACTGAAGATTAATACTTGGGCCAGCGTCTTCCCTTTGGAGAACTCTCAACCCTTGGCAACCATTGTTTCTTTCTGTGTCTCTGTGAGTTCAACCATTTTTTATTCCACATTAGTGAGGTCATTCGGGATTTGTCTCTTTGTGTCTGGCTTACTTCAGTTCATTCAGCGCTCTCTGGTTCACATATGACATCACAAAGGCAGGATCTCCCTCTTCTTTAAAAGAAGTTTTTGTTTACTTAGATGACTGTTTTGCCCTCATGGACGTTTGTGCCCCAGGAGCATGCAGTACCTGCAGAGAGCAGAAGAGGGCAGCAGATCCACTTGAACTGGAGTTACAAATGTTTGTAAGTTACCGGGTGGGTACTCAGAACCAAAACTAGATCCTCCATAAGACCAGAAAGTACTCTTCATCTCTGAGCCATCATTTCAGCCCCCTGGACTCCCTTCTTTTTAAAGATTACTTAATATTCTGTCAAGTACCCACATCGTATTTTCTTTCTCCATTTACCTTTTGATGGACATTTAGATTGTGCTTACAGCCACACCTTTACTCTCTATTAATAGTGTTGCAATGAACACAGGGGTGTAGCTCTATCTTGAATAAAACTATTTCATTTCTCTCGATATATATACCCAGAAGTGGCATTGATGGGTCGTTTGGTAATTGTGTTATTAATGTTTTGTGGAATCTCCTTACCGCTTTCCTAAATGATGTGTAAGTTTGCATTCTCATCAACAATGTATTGCAGAACCCTTTTCTCCACATCCTTGCCTACATTTCTGTAACAGTCATTCTGAACAGTAGGAGGTGGCATCTCGTTATGGCTTTGATTTGCATTTCCCTGGTAATCACTGATTGCCCTCCTTTGCTGTTTATTGCTGTAACAAACATCCTAACCAAAAGCAACTTGGAGAGAAGGAGGTTTGTTTGGCTTACACTTATGTCGCAGTCACAGTTTGTCATTGAGGAAAGTCAGGGTAGGAACTCCAGCAGGAACCTGGAGGCAGGAACTCAAGCAGAGACCATGGAGTGATTGCCGCTCCTTGGGTTGTTCCCTGGTTCCTGTTCAGCTACCTTTTTTTTTTTTTTTTTTGGTTTTTCGAGACAGGGTTTCTCTGTGTATCTTTGCACCTTTCCTGGGACTCACTTGGTAGCCCAGGCTGGCCTCGAACTCACAGAGATCCGCCTGCCTCTGCCTCCCGAGTGCTGGGATTAAAGGCGTGCACCACCACCGCCCGGCTCAGCTACCTTTCTTATTCATCCCAGATCACCCATCCAGGACTGACACCACTCACAGTGGGCTGGGCCCTCTCACATCAATCATTAATGAAGACAATTCCCCTGTAGACTTGCCTGCTGGCCAGTCTGATGAGAGTATTTTCTCAGTTGAAGTTGCCCTTCCCAGATGACTCTACCTTGTGTCAAACTGACATAAACCAACCAGCACAGTGATACTGAACACCTTTCATTTATCTGTTGGCTATTTGAGTATCTTATTTTGAGGCATATATATTAGGTTCTGTGAATTTGTATCTATTTATTGTGATGGCCTCATATACAGTTGGCAAGTGCTCTCCAACTGCATCTCTAGCCTATGACCACTTTTAAGTGGGTTGTTTGCTATGCTTTGCTACTGAGTCACTGGAGGTCCTTACATTCAGGCTCCTTATTGAATTTGACTACTAATCTGTGAATTGAAGTTCCCAGACCAAAAAAAAAGTCATATCCATGTTAAACCCTTGGCAAGGTCGGTTGACTGACTGCAACTTTAATGATTGAGGGAGAGTCTGAACATAGCAGATCCAGAGCCAAATTATCTGGGCTATATTTGTCCTTTAAATAGTTACTTATTGTCCACCCCTGTGTGTGACCCAACATTCTTGAGACTGTTAGGTAAATCCTATGGAATGCATAAACCCAACCCAAGACTCCTCTACTCAAAGGCTGAGAATGTCATGAGGCCTATAGCGAAGATTCTCCCTACTCGGCTGCATCTACCTATCTGATATTTCCACTAATGTGCTTGGTAAATACCTTAGTTCTTAATGATTTGATTCTGTTCCTATTTAAAACAAGTGTTCATGAAACTGCTAACAGGTTGGAGCATGGTAAGTGGAGTAGCTACCTCTGTGTCCTTTCAGGGTGGTAACTCATATTTTGCTCTACAAATAAACTATCTCTTATTTGCTTTGAGTTGATAGTTCTGGCTTTTGCATCAACAAACCATTATGAGATGTAACAGTTTGCAAACATCTTCTCCACGTCACCTTTTCATTTTATTGATTGTTTCCTTTCCTGATGAAAAGGTCCTTAATTTGATACAGTCTCACTTACCTGATTTTTCTTTTATTGAAAATTACGCTGTACTTACACAAATAACACATAATGATGCCAAAATTATGGAGTCTTCTGTAACTATTAGTCCTATCCCTTCCTACCATCGCCAAAGTTCCAGTTTTCTTTTTTCCCTAAGGGCAAACTTTATAGTCAATCTACTATATATCTTTTATAATATATTTAATAGATATTTATGTACCCATAGATACATAACTATATTAACTATATCGTGATGTATTTTCCACTATACATACTGACCTTTAACCTGTTTTATTCACTTACAAATCTAACTTGGAAGGGTGTGTGTGTGTGTGTGTGTGTGTGTGTGCGCGCGCGCTTATGCACGCACATGTGTTTGTCCAGGCAAATGTGTGAAGGTCAGAGGACAACTCTGTGGAGTCAGTTCCCTCCTCCCACCCGTCCGTGGCTTCCAGGGACCAGCCTCAGCTCATCAGACTTGTGTAACACACACCTTCACCTGACGAGCCTCTGGCTGACCCACTGGAAGCTTTTCAATGGCAGTACGTACGGTGTTTGTGTGTGTGGTGAATCCAGGCTCCTGTACCTGCTAAGCATGTGCTGTACCACCAAGCTACAGCCTCAGCTAGCCCATTCCTCTGACCGCTGCCTAATTCAAGCTACCCCGGAGCCTGCAGCATCACACACAGCTTGTTTACCACTACCCTACTGCTTCCTTTTGCTGCTACTCCCCACCCCCTCCGCCATCACCATAATAGTACAGCAGTAATGAACCTTGCATGTAAAACTTTTGGAACCTATCCAAATCTTTCTTCGGAACAAATGCCTGTAAGTGGAATTGCTATAAATTAAAACAGCTTGAGCAAAATTATATTCCCCAAGGCCTCACCAATTCACACCTTCACCAATTAGAGCGGGCCATGCCTGTTTCCGCACTCTTCACCGCCACCAGACATTAGCGGTTCTCCAGTAGAGCCAGTAGATGATAATAATAGCACTTTACTAGTGTGATTCTCACTGTTTTGGATACCAGCGAATTTGAAGGATGCTTTTAAACGTATGTTTCCTTTGTTGTCCTTAGTTTACAATCATAACAGCTTTGTTTTTTCTCTCCTGACTTTAACTTCCGTCCAAAACATGTTCTAAATCTCCTTTCCTTCCCTTTTAGAACTCCATATTCTCTTCCACTGATCTATGCATGTGCTAGAACTGATCTTACCTACTAAAGTCTCAATGGCTATTTGATAACGAGCACCACCTAAGCCAGCTGAACACGACAGTCCTTCCCTGACGGCTCCCAGGTGATTGCTACCTACACCAGGCTGCCCTGTGGGCCTGTCTGTGGTGACTCATCTTAGACACGTCAACTGATGTGGGATGACTCACCCTGAAGGTGGACAGCACCATTCCCTGGGCAGAGGACCCTGAACTGTTGATGAATATAGAGATTGCGCTGAGCACAAGTGAGCAATCACGCATCTGTTTCTCTCTGCTCCAGCCTGTAGGTGGGATGTGGCGAGCAGGCTTCAGTTCCGGCTGCCTTGACTTCCCCTCAGCAATGGACTATGGTCTGGAACTGTGAACCAAAACAAACCCATTCTCCTTTAAGTTGTCTTTGGTCAGGATATTTATCACAGCAAGAGAGGAGAAACTAAGACAGTTACATTGACTGTTCTGTACATTCTGTTTTCCAGAAAAAAAAATTGAGTCAGCTTCATACACACACACACACACAGAGAGAGAGAGAGAGAGAGAGAGAGACAGAGACAGAGACAGAGACAGAGACAGAGACAGAGACAGAGAGAGTTTTGTTCAATGGTTGAGTTTTATAGCTCGTTTAATACAGATTTTACATAGTCTTTACATTTCTTTCTAAATTTTGTTTGCTTGTGTTTTTGTTTTTTAGCTAAATAAATCTATTCAAGCCATGCCTGAAGTCAGCTCACTGTATTGCCATCTACAGTCTTTAACCACAGTACTAGTGAAATTCTCGTACAGATTTTCATAACTCATTCAGCTCCGTTCCTGTTTCTTGACTCTAGATGGTGAAGTGAACTTGCTGTAGAGGCCAACAGCGGAACGATCATCCAAGAGACAGGACCACAGTCTCTTGCCTATGGAGAGTAGAAGGCAGATCGAACAGGAAACTTCCAATTTGCAAACCTCTTCTGGGCTCTCTACTCTAGTCAACCAAACAGCAGTCTTTGGGGCTATTTCATAGACAAGTGTGCTATATACAATTTCATTTGAAAGAAAACTCCCCTGATTTGGAGTTGGGTTTGAAAATCACTGTTGGGGGACACTCTGGAGACAGCTGGCCATTTGTTCAGGGAGAGAACCAACTCAAGGCTGCTTACTAAAGGACCTGCTGGCTGGGACCAGTGGGGCCCACTCCTTGTAAAGATGTATGTCCTACAACCTAGTCTGCTGCTAAAATGGGCTCTGCCCACTGCCAACTATTCTCTTAGCTGCCAAAGCCTAAAGTTCCCGCACTTCATTCATATTCAGCACAGCACTTTGGCATTCTGAGTCTTCATCAGTCTGGCTTTCTATCCAGGCCTATTCAATCTAACGGCTAACAATAGCAAAAGAGACCATCAGAGGACTCCACAGGCTACACTTTTGTGGAGGGCACTCAAGTCCCTTT
This sequence comes from Peromyscus nudipes, assembly GCA_902168325.1. Lineage (NCBI taxonomy): Eukaryota > Metazoa > Chordata > Mammalia > Rodentia > Cricetidae > Peromyscus > Peromyscus nudipes. The sequence goes on along the minus strand of CABHPH010161377.1, from coordinate 30,112 downwards.
CCTTAGTTGGGATTGGACAGACAAAAAAAAAAGAGTTGATGCTATTGATTTAGCTCTGAGAGAAATTATTTTCACCCAACTAAATGATATGTTCTGGTTTTGCCTGAAGGACATTCCAAGAAAGACTTGTGAATGAATTAATTAATCAATAAATAGATGGACAATCTAATTTAAAGTGAATGACCTTTCAGAGCAGGACGCAATAATTTTGTCAATGTGGGACGCTTTATTTAAAAGCCTTGGAGAGACTGGGCGTGGGGCTGGGGGACAGCTCAGTGTTTGGTTAAATTCTTGCCATACCAGTGTGAGGACAAGAGCCTGGATCCCCATAGCCCACAAGAAGCTGGACAAGGACAGCGACTGCCTGCATCCCAGCACTTGGGAGACAGAGACAGGGCATGCCCCAGGTAGGCTGCACTAACTGGAAGAGGTGACTTTGGGGTTTAGTGAGAGACTTTGACTCAACAAAAAGAGGAAGAGAAAGAATGGGAGACGAGGAGGAGAGAACAGTCTCTTCAACAATACAAAAACGTTGTCTTTAGGAACTCTGCATATACTATGTGTTTGAATAAAATTTCTATTTAAATATCCAAAAAATGAAACCATTGGCTGGGGCTTATTTTCTAGGCCTCCCTGTGGATTTGAAAGGCTCCACTCTCCATGTTCTCGTAGGAGGGAGAACTATGTAACAGTCTGCTGGGTTCAGGTGCTCTAACCACAGCCATCAGGAAATGATAGAGTGCAGGAGAAACATCGCTTTATTTGTAATGTTCTCTGGGCATTACATCAAGGCTGATTCAATGCTCTGTTTGTTTTGTTGTTGTTGTTGTCTATATGTATAGGTATTTTCCCTGCCTGTACGTCCATGCATCACTTGAATACCTAGTACCCAAAGAGACCAGAAGAGGGCATCAGATGCCCTGAAACTAGAGTTGCAGACAGTGAGACCTGTCTTGTGAGTGCTAGGCATCAAACCCAAGTCCTCTAGAAGTCATACAGCCCAATGCTCCTGACCACTGAGACATTGCTCTATATCGATGATATATGGGGGTTTTCTTTCCCTTTTTTTTTTTTTTTTTTTTTTGAGACAGGGTTTCTCTGTGTAGCTTTGAAGCCTGTCCTGGAACTCACTCCATAGACCAGGCTGATGATATATGGTTTTTTGTTTGTTTGTTTGTTTGGTTTTGTTTGTTTGGTTTTGGGAGACAGGGTTTCTCTGTGTAATTTTGGTGCCTGTCCTGGATCTCGCTCTGTAGACCAGGCTGGCCTCGAACTCACAGAGATCTATCTGCCTGGCTCTGCCTCCTGAGTGCTGGGATTAAAGGCGTGCACTAACGCCACCTGGCTGGTATATGTTTTTAATAATTATTACTTTAGCATTTTTACCAAGCTACAAAATACTTTTTTTTTAGAGCAAGGTAAATGTTTTATAAAGATCGTATTGTACTTTCCATTTATTTAGAAGAACTAATACCTAAATCTAACTATATATCAAACACACACATACACATGCACACACAGAGACGCATGCTCACACACATACACACACACAGTCTTGGCATCTTTAGGTAAGCCTAGAACCCATTAGAGGAAACATAATGCGCTGTGTCTCTGTGTTGTGGAGTATTAGTTTAAGATGTGTTACATTCATTTATGCTATGGAATATCTGTTTAATGATACAAAGATGTGTTGTATTCTTTTATGTTGCATTTGTTTAAACTCTGTGACGCTGTGTTACTTTGTCTATCTAAAACATCTGATTGGTCTAATAAAGAGCCAAAAGGCCAATAGCTACTCAGGAGAGGGACAAGTGGGGCTGCCAGACAGAAGGAATAAAATAGATGAAGAGAGAAAAGGGAGGAGTGAGAAATGGAGAAGGAGATGAGGAGGCCAGGGGCCAGCCACACAGCCACACAGCCACACAGCCACACAGCCACACAGCCACACAGCTACACAGCCACACAGCCACACAGCTACACAGCCCCACAGCCAGCCACAGATTAAGAAGGAAAGAAAGGAATATAGACTAGAGAAAGGTAAAAGCCCAGAGGCAAAAGATATATTGGATACTTTAAGTTAAGAAAAGCTGGCTAGAGCCGGGCAGTGGTGGCACACACCTGTAATCCCAGCACTCAGGAGGCAGAGGCAGGCGGATCTTGGAGTTTGAGGCCAGCCTGTCTACAGCTTGGGTTCCAGGACAGCCAAGAATACACAGAGAAACCCTGTCTCCAAAATAAACCAAAACCAAAACCAAAAATAAACAAAAAGACAAGCAAGCAAACAACCAAAAACAAAAAACAAACAAACAAACAAAAACAGCTGAACCATTCACAACACACAAAACCGCAGATACTAATAAGAGTCTCGAAGAAGCTTCTCTCTGCTTCCTGCGCGCCAAGGAGTCATGGAACCTTTCCCCCACTTCCTGTTCCCTCTCTGCCCCCTGCATATGGATGAAAATGTGACCACCAGCATCCTGCTCCTTTGCTATGCTCTCCCTGACACGGTGTGGCATGGACTCTATCCCTGATGGACCCTATCCCTCTGGAACTGAAAGTCAAAACAAACTCTTCCTTCTGCTGCCTCTGGGAGAGTGTTTTATCACCAGCAGCACCAGAAAACGCCTGTATTTCCACTTCGGCTTTGCTGTTCTATCCCTAGTGAGACTTCAAAAGTGAAAACAGTACTTGAGTCCTTTCATTCCCCACAGCATAAAGTGGAAGCCCTCCACGTGCACAGGAAAGCTTGCCTGGGCCTCTCAATAAAGGTAAGACTGCTGGACCGCTTCCATATTTTGAGGCCCTCCATATATTGAAAGGCAAATACATGCCAGAGCAGGGTTACAAAAACAACAGAATTCTTTTCAATGTTCTTGGCAGTGTCTCCCTGTGACTACAGGTAGCCTCATTTGAGGATAATGTCAAAATGTAAATTTCAAGACTCTTCATAAATGTGAGCCCAGGACCAAAAGGTCTTCTGGGCACACCCTGTGATAAGCCCCCGTTAATCCCAAATCCACTCGCCCTGATTGACTTGTGGCCACGTTGTTGAAAGTGCTTGCTGTTGTTCCAGCAAGGCATTTACTGCACAGGGTAGCTAATAAGCACTAATTATATTCAATAGAACTTCAGCCACTGAATGTCTCTGAGGCAACAACAAAAATTGCCGTTCTACCTGATAATGTTACCCTCCACCACAAACCCATCTGATGATGGACTGTGGTTGTCACAGGAGACACAATAAAGATAATATGATGATTCAACTCCAGAACACAGTACAGACGATATTACCGGGGAAACCACAGGGGTGTGACCACACACACTATGCCAACCTGAGTCCCCAGGGAGGTGTCATTAGGTCGGCCTGTGCCGAAGTGGGTTTGGCACTTACAGCTCCACGAGGCAAATTGCTATAGCAACTCTTCTGCAGTGTCCAGCTGAAATGCCCCACCCCCACCCCCGTTGGAGGCCTAGCCTTTAACTTGGTATCCTGGGGAAAGGTGAGGACTCAGAGGTGAGGACTCATGGAAAGTCTTTAAAAGATAATAGGGCCCAGGCTGCCCCTCATCCTCTATCTCTGTTCCCTGACTCCAACAGGAGCAGTTTTTCAGGACCCAATGATGGTCTGTAAGATTATGTGTGGTGCCCTCTCCGCCCCCCCAGAAGCAATGGGGCCACTGGTCAGGATGAAAACTCCAAAACTGTGAGCCAGACAAATCTTTTCTTGTTATTAATTAACTCCCTCCCTCGGGTATTTGTTACAGTAATAGAAGCTAACAAACATAGACTTCTGTTGATTTCAGGGTTGGCCAGCAATGCCACGGCTTCCTCTTTAGGTCAATAAAGAGTATTTGAATTACCTCTTCATAAATTACTTTTTGAAAAAAATTACCTGTTCGCATTTCACTTTGGGTCTTATCAGTTGATGATTAACTTAGAATTGACAAATTCCAAGTCTCATCCCAATGTAATCAAAAGGATGAATTTGTATGTCTTTTACGGTGTTTTGCATAACAATAGAGCTTGGGATTTGTCAACCTTTGATCTTTATGTCTACCAAAGAGCTGAAACATGCCAGGTTGAAGACTGACAATCCCAGCTCTGACTGATTTATTTAAATTAATCTTCACATCCTGAAGCAGGACTGTTGAACAATGGCCCACCCACAGAAGTGCATTACCAGCAGTTAGAGCTCAAAACTCCATCCTCAAACCATTTACTACTCATGCAGAAATATAACAAGTAACAATAATAAACCATGCTTGTAAAAACTGTGCTACTGGTCCAAAACTGATAATACAGTGCCTGGTTTGATCCCAGCATTGTAAACACACACACACACACACACACACACACACACACACACACACACACACACTTTTTTTTTAAGCAAACAGTGAGAAAATGATGCATAAATCTCCTACAAACAACTTTCTCACTCAGAGAGATATTCATCTCATCTTAGTCTCTCTCCTTTCTGCTTGTTACACTCACACCACACCACACACACACACACACACACACACACACACACACACACACTTTCATCTGACAGGAAACTAGAAGACAATGTGAAGCATATGGTGTAGGCCAGTGCAAGTCCAAGGAAAACAGTCAACCTCTTCCAAAACAAGCATGTGGCCATTTAAGAGCAGCAGCCTTTTCCTGAGCCGAACAGAAATTGAATTACTGGCTCGGTTAACTGGATAGTTCAGTCCTGATCTTAACAAGTGAAAAAACTTCATACTCAGTACCAAAGCCAACAGTTAAAGGATGTTGCCCATACACGTCTGCAGTCTACACATGTCTACGAATATCTGTTCGGACTGTCTAGCAGAGTCATATCTCCTAAGCATTGTGTCCATGATCATAAAGTATCATTACGTGGTCTCCACAAGCTCTACGCTTTGGGACAGTTCCACAGCATCATGTAAGTAGACTCTTCCAAAACCCAATATTTATAATGTGTTTCTTGGAATATTGTGTGCACAGATGTAACTCGGCAAAAACCCAAGAAACAACAGGGAGACACCATGCCTTCAGTGGTCAGTGCTTTCATGTTTGAACCAAATAAAAGAAAGAAAGAAAGAAAAAAGAAAATGCCTGTTCACTCTCCCAGTTAGCACAGGGGAGAGCTTGTCTGGTGCTCACCCCAGAAAGCCCTCCTTGCTGATTTTAGCTACAGGACTGAAAAGGCTGTGTGCTAAGCCAGTCTTTGTTGAGCCATTCACATTAAGTATATCATGAGAACTTGACATTTTGACATTGTACTTTAAACACAACCCTCGCTGAATACCCATGGCTTGCCTAATATATTTTTATATCAATATAAACTTAGAGTATCAAATTATCCCCAAGCAGAAAAGAAAGAGACGGGGGAGGGAGGGAGAGAGGGAGGAAGGAAGGACACTAAATTTGAATGCCAAAGCATCAGATCTGAGACTACATTCATTGCAGATTCTGGCTGTGTCTGATTTGCTTAGAGAGTAAACCACAGGTCAAATGTCCCAGTCTGGTAACTTCCATGATCAACAAGACTGGACCTGTGTAACCTCTATGGACATCATTCCTGTACTTGAAAGGTTGAATAGCCTTCTGATAAAGAGTCCATTGAGGTGCCAGTCTCTGTTCGTGTCTAAATAACTAACTTGCAGCTTCATATGTAGAAGTCCTAACCCTTAATTCAACGGCATTAGGAGTAGGGCTTTGGAGAGAGGTAATTAAATTTAGATGTGGTCATAAGGGGCAAACTCTCATGGGATTAGTACCTGTGTAAAAAGAGGCTACAAGTCACCGAGTCTCTCTCCCTGCTCATCCCCCAAGCTAATGCTGACTTACACAGTAGCTAACTTGCAGTTCCAGTTGACAGGGGACACCCACACCAAGGACACCACTTCCTCCTGCAGTGGAAATGGTGTGGGAGGAGGAGGCTCAGCCAGGTGTTCACACTCGGCTGCAAGATGGGTTTTCCAAGGACAATGACATTCCCAGACCGTTCCTCCCCTTCGGCCATGCTCAGGTTATCCTCAGCCAAATCCCGCCTCCACCATCCCAGCACACCTTCAGGAAGCAAACCAGAAGAGCCTTCCCATCAGAGTCCCATCACTACATTGTCCCTGTGTGACCGCCATGTTGCAGCATGCCTTCTGAGAACCTTCCGCTGTATCTACCAGCTGAAACTCACCATAAGGCTGCAAAGCAGGCAGCAAAATTATTGTGTATTTTTTCATATCCCGTCAGCTCCAAAAGCCACTGCAGAAATGTAATGGATTCTCTAAACCAGGTGGTTTTTATTGCAGGTTAACAAGAAGGAAAAATTTAATGAGTTGTCTTGTGAAATAAACTGTGCTCCCCCTCAAAACAAAATCATTCTTGGAAGCCCTGATTCTCAGCTTGATAGCACTTGGAAAGAGGACTTCAGAGAGATTGTTTACAGTGGTTCTCAACCTTCCTGATGCTGCGGCCCTTTAGTACAGTTCCTCATGTTGTGGTGACCCCCAACCATAAAATTATTTTGTTGCTACTTCATAACTGAAGTAAATATCTGGCATGCAGGATATCTGATATGTGAACCCTGTGAATGTGTTGTTTGACTCCCCCAAAGGTGTCATGAGCCATGAGTTGATAACCACCGGATCAGAGGATGGGAGTCTCATGATAGAGTAGTACCCATGTGAAAAAGAGACAAGAGAATGCTATGAGCTTACCCACACTGTCTTTTCTCACCTAAGTCCACAAATAGCTTTGATGACATTATCCCTAAAATCCTTTCCAATTCCAAATTCTTTGAACCTATAACTAATTTATAAAAATCTGTTTACGTTGGGCAATGAATGAAGAGGAAGTGAAATTATTAAATCAAACAGTCAAAACTGATGACAGAGATAGCCAGGCATGGTAGCACACACCTTTAATCCAAGCACTCGGGCTGCGGATGTTAAGTAAAGTTCTGTGAGTTTGAGGCCAGCCTGGTCTACAGGGAGTCCAGACTAGCCAGGAAGACATAGAAAAAGCTTGTCTCAAAAAGAAAAAAATAGCATAAAAACAAGACATTAAAATTCTCAAAAGATAGGCAGACTATCAGGTAAACCCTCAGAATATCAAATCTTACTTTGGCTTGTTTGAAGATGATTTATCACTTTTTGAACTTTCTGACTCACTGGGCAACTTGTCGAGCTGCAGTCCTGAAAACTAAGTGAGCTCTTACAGAAGCAGACTACATAAATAGACGGCATCGTGGTATGACATACACTCACATTTCCAAATGTATGTCAACTTCTGGCTGATTAGGGAGCTACTAAGATTGGCAGGGAATTAATGATGGGCTGATAAGATTCTGTGCTAGCTCCATAAAATTATCAGTATTTAAAATGAGCTCAATGACTTTCCATGCTAGGACTGCATCCCCATTTGTTCTAGAACACTCCCCTTCCATTTTTCTTCACCTCTACTCTACCTACATACCCACACACAGACCCTCTACCTACATATCGACACACAGACCATCCACCTACATAGCCCCACACACAGACCCTCTACCTACATACCCCCACACACAGACCCTCTACCTACATACCCACACACACAGACACTCTACCTACATACCCACACACACAGACGCTCTACCTACATACCCACACACACAGACGCTCTACCTACATACTCACATACACAGACCCTCTACCTACATACCCACACACACAGACGCTCTACCTACATACTCACATACACAGACCCTCTACCTACATACCCACACGCACAGACCCTCTACCTACATACCCACACGTACAGACCCTCTACCTACATACCCACACGCACAGACCCTCTATCACAACCTAAAACTTCCTGCAACACAATCTCTGGGTCTATACAGATAGAGAGTACATTGATGGTTACTTAGAGCTAAGAAAAAAATGAAAGAACAGGAGGTAATAAAAATGCTCTAAAACCAATTGTGATGATTGAACACATCTGTGAATATGTTGGAAACCATTGACTTCCATGCATCAAATCAGTGAGTTACGTGATATTTGAATTATGAAATGATTTGCATACATATAATAATATATGTATCTGGATTAAGTATGAATAATCATTGTTGAGATCCTTGGCCATTGACAGGTATGAAAGGGTATGAAAACAGATCTGAAGCCACCACGTGGAAGCTCACGTTGGTATAAGGAACTACTAATGAGTTTGGCCATTGATTATCAGGATCCCCACTCAAAGCAGAATAAGCCCGAGTCCAGGTAACTGAGTGCTGTACCCAAGCTTCTGCAGAGTAGGTTTGATTAGGGAGAAGGCTCCACGCAGGCGAAGGTGGAAGGGAAGGGGCCTTAGCTAGTCAGAGACAGACTGCAAGGTACTTACTGGGTTAGCCTCTCCAGCGTCAAGACGTCATTAACATGCCGCTCTGGCAGAACAGTCGCCCTAGTCCTTACAACATACCTCCTGCCTGATTCCTATCCAAAATTCTAATTAATAGCAATCTATATTTTCACACAGCTCTGGCGGTTTGAATATGCAAGTGCCTATTCAATGCTCCAGAGACCCCAAGCACCCTTTCCAAACACATGGCTCTTTACAAGGGCTCCCGCATCTGAAATGCAGGCAGCGCCTCGGCGTCACTCTCCCAACAGCGTGGCAGCTGTGCCCCCCAAAGCCAACAAAGTGGGTCCTGTGTGCAGAAGACATGCCTCAGCTACCAGTCACCATCTGCCTGGTTCGTGGGCGCCGAGCATCAACACAGAGAGACAGCTGCCCCGACAATGGAAGGAAGAGCAGCGCTTCCTCGGGGCCGCTGGCAACAAGGGGGAAATGTCTGCAGAAAGAAAATGTGAAATTGCTGGAAATTTCAGATGCAGCTCCCATTATGCCGCCTCACAGCTAAATGAGCATACTCGAGGGATGGGTTCTGTTTAGCAACTGTAACAATTAGGCGCATTTATATAGAATAAGACACTAACAAGGCTAAAAGACTATTGTCCAGGACAAAGAGTCCCTCTCACAAGCGCCACTGTAATAAATGATACCTTTTTCACAAAGCTCCCCAAACCCATCTTTTACACAAAACAACTATCACTAATTACTTTGTCATGAGTACAAATAAAAATTACTTTCCTTAAAAAATTCTAATTTGAAATAAATTTCCCTAGTCACAACGATGTACTCAATTAATTCTTTATTAAGGTTGTTATAAATTCTAAGTGATTGTCCTTAGGGAAGTTAAAGAGTGACAGAAAACCATTTACCACTTAGCTTAGCCGTGGCAGCATTTGCTCACAAAGTTTGAAGTGCTTTAAAAGAAAAAAGGATTATTTATACAAATCAATTTTCAAAAGACCAGGAAAAGCACGCGTGAGCATAACTATGAAGAATATGTGATGACCGGAAGCCATAGCCTCCCCTGGTCAGAGCAGAGTCTCATCGAAGTATGCCTTCTAGCCTGATCTGGGGTGATCCCTAGCACATGTTACATGGGGCCTTGCTGATCCCACAGAGAGTCAGAAAACGTTCAAGTCTCCATTGTTATCAACTATAGCTTTTTGTCTTTTCTTTTTTTGAAAATAGAGTCTTCCTGTGCAGCCCACTCTAGCCCAGAACTAACAATCCTCCTGCCTCTGCTTCCCCAGTGCTGGACCACAGGTGTGTGTCAATACACCTGGCTTTTTTTTATATCATATACACAAGTATATGTAAGTAAATATATATATATGTAAATATAGAATATGTAAGTAAGCACAGAACTGGGGTTCTGTTTCCACTCCAGGACTCTCACTCTGAAAGACACTAAGGCTCTTGGGCTGGAGTGCCATGAGCAGACTCACAGGTAGACAGACATCCCAGGCAGGACTTACAGATGGACAGATGTCCCAGGCAGGACTCACAGGTGAACAGATGTCCCAGGCAGGACAGTGGCCGGTTAATGAGAGGTGACAAGTGGGGAGGTGGGGAGACCTGGTAGATTTTTTTTTTGGTTCTGTTGATTGGGGGTACAGGGATCGAGCCTAGGGCTTCTCCTACCAGGTGAATACTGCACCACTGATTTACATTCCCAGCCTGGACTACTAGGTTTTCACAGACAATGAGAGGTTTGAAATCTAGACTAACTCTAGTGGTTACAGTCTAGGTGGTTCCCAAGCTGTGGGTCATGACCCCTTTCGGGGGGAGGGTCAAAAGACCTTTCATAGGGGTCAGTCACCTAAGACCATCAGAAAATGCAGATATGTATGCTACGATCCATAAGAGCAGCAAAATAATTTTATGGTTGGGGGGGTCACCACAACATGAGGAACTGTATTAAAGGGTTGCAGCAGCATTAGGAAGGTTGAGAAGCGCTGGAGACCAAGGAAAGAAGGTGTGGGCCTCTAAATGCTCCTTTGGAGAACAGGCAGTCTCTCAGCAGAGCCAAGGTTCTCCAAACACTGGCTGCCGGGCTTGCTTCAGAAGCATCATTTTCCCTGGGACCTACAACTGAAGCCACTCTATTTGTTGAAGAATTAAGAAATGAACCTTATTGCGTTGCCCCAGCCAGCCACGGCTTTGTGACTCTGTAGGTTCACTTCTCCCTTCTCTAGAAGGTCACCCTTGGCCACATGGGAGACTGGGTGTGCTCTCATTGCTTAGAGCCAGAGGACCAGGGACTGCTGGGTCACACATGCCAACTTCTGCAAGTGATTTTCAATATTCCAGTTGTTCCTGTGCTAAATTTAGATCACTCTCAACCGGTGAGAGAGTGAGAAGCGATGGCCCAGACAGCCACCCACTGAAGTGGAAGCCAGCCTGGCCAGCAGGCCAGGGCCACAACCTTGGACTGTCGGATCCTGCCAGCCACCTGGAGGGCCTCGGGGAGAGATTTAGGGCCCTACACAGTGTCAAAGGAAGGACCTTTGCCAGCAGGTGAGCAAATAGTTCAGAATTCCGACACCCTGCACAGCCACCTGGTTGTGAAGGGTCCTAAACAGACGGGACCCATCGGCTGTCCTGTTATTTCCCTACTTTTCTCTCTATTCTTGTATGCGATAGAGTGTCCAGGACCCCAGGCCACTGTGGTGGGTTTTTCCACTAGAAAGATTGTTAAAGAAACTAAACACAGCACACAGGTAACCACAGACCCTTCCTCTGAGCCACTAAATCAGCAAAAATAGAGCTCTCTTGAAAACCACAATGTACACCACAGACTCCCAAGTCTCCAGCAGGCACTGAATAAATGTACATTTTTCCATCCTAATTCTTTTCAGACCACTGACTAGAATTACAGCATAAAAAGACTGCTGTCATGTTCAGTATACATTTTTAACAGACATCTTTAAACATTTAGACAAAATATTATTTTTAAATGCCAATTCTTTAACTAGTAAATGTAATTATCTAACTTTAAAGGGGGGGAAAAACCTGACAATCAAAATATTCTGTTACTGCTTTACTAAAGCACCTAAAATATATTTTCAGCAAATGAAATGATTCTTTATTTTATGCTTTTAAAAATGCATTAGGGTAATTGCTGTGCCACAAACCCCTCTCTCTGCTCTAAGCGTGGCTGCCACGTCCCTCACGTGTCCATCAATTGTGCACATTGTCATGATAGCCTGATGATCACCAGGGGTGAGTCCCCCTAACAGCATGTGTGTAAGAGTATTCAGTTGAGCGATCTGTAAAATAATTATATTTCAATGGAGATATTATGCTGTGAAAAAAGTCCATTATACGTCAAGTGCTAAATGAAGCAGTTATACAGCCACGGCACATTTTATTGGTGCTTTTAATCAGAGCAAATAACTTCTTTGCAATCTGACCATTCCATTGTCTTCTGATGGTTCCCATTTGCTTCTTTAATAGCAACACAGACATATAGATATAGATATAAAATACACATACTTTTCAACCAGCAGCCGGTGAAGAAAATACCAGAACTATTTGCACGTTCTGGGTTTACCATGTCCATATGGCTGGGTTCTCATTCCCCAAAGCCCTCAGGCAGAAACATATGGAGGAGTCTCCTCACAAAGGTTGTCCAAAAGTCCACGTCTTCCAAAGAGAAACCAGCAGACCTTTGACCCCATCTGTTGGTAGCAGGAAAGCTGAGGAACTTTTGCTCCAGCGTGTTTCATTGTTCCTCTGTAAAGTTTAAAGTTCAAGCGAAGGCGGCTCTTTGTGAGCTCAGCATTAAAGGCCAACGCAGTCTCTTTCAACACGCGGGTCATCAGCACCGTCACAGCGGGACACCTCAGCTACCTGTCAGGACTGAGTTTCTAAAGGTCCATTTGTATTTCCAGGAAATTTTGAGTCTATAAAGAAGTCATTCTTTTAAACCTCAAAAAATGTAATAGAAAGCCATGAACTTGTGTAAGCCAGACCACAAACATTTGACCTGCAGTATTGATGGAGTCCTCGGGAGAATTGTAGTCTAGGCTTCCTGGAGGCTAGCAACAGGTCAGGCCCTGGTCTGGGTCCTCTCTAGGCATATGCTCCCACATTACAATGACCCTGCGAAATAAATCCTGTGATCATCCCAATCTACACAGGGAGAAACCAAGACTAGTGTGACGAAGGTGGTTACCCAACTCATTTCCCTCGCTCTCTCCGTGGAAGGGCAGCTGATGCTGATTCACAGTGGGAAAACTGAAGTCTCCTTCCTCCGAAGCCCTTTCAAGTCTTTACCCACAAATGGTCACCATTTGAGAGTGCTAGTCAAGGGAGCCAGGGCCCTAGGGTCTCCCAGCATCCTCTCCTCTAAGGCTCAACAAGACCTGGTCTACAAGGTAGCTCTGGCTGGTTTGCCTTCCCCTTCTGCTTTTAATCTTATTTGCAGAAAAGACCTATTTGAAATCCCATCCGAACCTCATGGTAGGATTTCCCTTTCTAATATCCGCCTGTTTTCCAAGCAGGAAGTGTGACTAATCACAACATTGTGATTGGAAGAGCCCGTGGAGGGCTCTCCGTGCCTGGCTCTGATTACACTCCATGCTTCTTCAGACTTGAGGATGCTTCATCCCCACCTCACCCCCAAACCCAGCAGCACAGGCCACAGTGAGGAAAGAGGGGGTGTTCCAGCTCTGGCCAACCCAGAATAAAGACACTGACAATTTCGACTCTACTGTCTGCTCCCACTCTGCTCACTTGTCACTGTTAAAACTGCACCATCCAGAAGGGACTAAATGCTAGGCTAACTGCTTGAATTTAGTAGATCTGGGGAGATAGTGTGAATGCACAGCTTGTCCAGAACAAAGAGTGTAGCTAGAGTTTTCCTGCCTGGCCCACAGTCAGGACAAATCTCTCTCACCTGCCAGTCCCACAGCCGCTCAGACCCAATCAAGTAAACACAGAGACTTATATTGCTTACAGACTGTATGGCCGTGGCAGGCTTCTTGCTAACTGTCTTTATATCTTAAATTAATCCATTTCTATAAATCTATACCTTGCCACGTGGCTCGTGGCTTACCGGCGTCTTCACATGCTGCTTGTCATGGCAGCAGCTGGCCGTGTCTCCCTCACTCAGCTTCCTGTTCTCTCAATTCTCCTCTCTGTTAGTCCCGTCTATACTTCCTGCCTGGCCACTGGCCAATCAGTGTTTTATTTATTGACCAATCAGAGCATCTGACATACAGACCGTCCCACAGTAAAAGAGCGTCCTACCATGCCAAGCGCCATGGGGAAAACCTGCTTGGGAGCTGCTGACAGATATAAGGATATGGATTTGAGTGTGAGAGTGTGAGAACCAGTGTGTGTGTGTGTGTGTGTGTGTGTGTGTGTGTGTGTGTGTCTACATGTGCATCACACATGAGCATGTGTGTATTAAGTCCGGGGGTTCGGAGCTCCAGGAATGTAAGCAGCAATCTGAACTTGCCATTCTCAGGAAAAACGACAGAAGATAGCAGGGTGTGGACTTGCAGACACTCTCTTTTGCTGGAGAAATCATGGAAGTGAGATTAAAATTTTTCTTCTTGAGATCATAAGAGTTGAGTCTCTTTATAGCTGTGATATTGGGTAGTGACCGTGTGCCAGACTGTGTACGCATTTCACATGGATCCCAACACACATCCTATGCAATGTCTGTGGCTATCGCTGTTTTAAAATAGGGAAATCAGGGCTCAAAGACACTGGACTATTAATTACATCAATGTCATACAGCTAATAAAGGATCAATCTATAAGCCAAATTGATCTAAACTCAGTGCTACTTCATTTTACGCCTAATATAAGGGAACCCCTGAATCCAGATAATCACACTCATTTTCACAACTCCACAGAGCACAGGCTAGAGAGTCCCAGGTGTGGGTGAGTAAAGTCTCCCCTGGGGATCTTACTACAATGCTGAGTCATTTGGGGGCTGGAGGTGAAGCCCAGGGGCTGAGTCTGCGCTCAGCCCAGGCATCTCCAAAAGCAAGAAAGCAGTACCGTGTCCTTCGTCTCCCAGAGACATGGGTTCCTCTCATCTGCACGGAGCTTAGGAACCTCTGTCTACACTTGGGATTCTACCTGCTTCTGGAACAGAGACACAGAGGCCTTGGCCTTCCACAGGGCCCAGGATCTCACATACAGCTGACTTTGAGGTTCCTGTCCTTTTGTTAAACTTCGCCATCATCCTGCCTCACACCACAGGGACTCTGGCGAGGGCTACTGGTGTGAGAATCAAGACTCACATGTAGCAAAGCCTGCAGAGGTCATGTTTTAATGCTAAGAACTTTGTGCAATTCTAAATCTGCACAGGTAAATATTATATTTTGTAGAATCTCTACATGAATCAAAAATAAAAAGCAAGCTCAATGATTTCAATGTCTGAGAGAGCAGATATGATACCTAGAACACCCAGGCATTCTACATGTATGGAGAATGGAGAGTGGAATGCAAAAGGAAACCGACCTCATGATTTGGGGCATTTGTACTAACAAAGGAATTTGAAATCTTTAAAGCAGGATGTCTTAGTCACCGCTCTGTTGACGTTTTAGATCTGATATTTGTTGGCTGCAGAAGGGTCTCCTATGCCTCACGGGATTTTTTTTTTTTTTTTGAGACAGGATCTTGCTATGTGGTCCAGGCTAGCCTCAAACTCCAAGCAATCCTCCTGCCTCAGCTGCCCGTGTACTGGTTCTAGGTGTGTGCCACCATGCCCAGCATATATCAAGAGGCTTTCTAGCAGCGTTCCCAGTTGGATAGCTTTTCACTGCTACAACAAAACACCCGAGAACACAAAGCAGTGGAGGAAGAAGCTGTGTGGGCTCACAGCTTGTGAGGTTCTCATCCGCGATCATATGACCCCGCTGCTGCAAGCCTGTGGTGAGGCAGGGCAGGGCAGCAGGGCCGAGTGTGAGAGGAGCAAAGTTGCTCACTGCAATGTGGCCTGGAAGCAGAGCGAACAAGGGAACTATAGGCAAAGGTGCATCCTTCAAAGGCGCACTCCCCGTGACGCCCCGGGGCTGCTCCAACCAGTCCAGTCTCCCAGTCCCATCACCTCCCAACCATGACGACTCCATCAGCAGAATAATCCACGGATAAAGTCACAGACCCGGTTAGCTGGCCACCAAGCCTTCAACACATGAGCCTTTTGGGGGACATGGCACATCCAAACAAGACTCCTGATCTCTACCTGCCAGATGCCAGTCACCCTCCCTGTTCAGTCATGACAACCGGACATCTCCAGGCGCTGCCAGAAGATTCCTTCCTGGCAAAACAGCCCTTGGTTCTGAAGGAACCAAAATATCTTGAGGATTTTAACACATTTAAAAGTTTTATATTGTTTTTCAATACTTTTTCCATGAGCACCCTTCCTTCCTTCCCCCAAAGAATATTTCTTCTCTCTCTCTCTCTCTCTCTCTCTCTCTCTCTCTCTCTCTCTCTCTCTCTCTCTCTCTCTCTCTTTTTTTTTTTTTTGTGTGTTTGTAGGGGGGGGGGGGGGGGGGGGTGGTAATGTGCACATGAGTACAGATGCCTTCAGAGGCCAGAAGAGGGAGTTGGAGTTATCAATCGTTGTGAGCTACTGCTGGGGACTGAGGTCGGGTTCTCTGGAAGACTAACAAGTGATCTTAACTGCTAATCTGTCTCTCCAGTCACAGAACTACATATATATAATATAAATATTATATATATATATGCCTCAGAAGTTCTGGAAACTTTGTGCCATTTTCAGGACATTTTTAACAGGCATAATGATTTTAAGTCTTAGAACATCGGAAAACCAATGACTATAAGTCACCACTGTGTCTAAGCCTAGTCGTCACTGTGACCAGTCTGAGAGACGGTCATTTAAGGACTTCTTTTGGGTCATGATTTCAAAGGTTTCCGTCTCTTGGCCTCAGAGCTCCGGGCCTGCCGCAATGCAGAAACATCCTAGTGAAGGGCAGGGTGGGACAAAGCTGCATCCCTTTTGACAGAGGTTTCTAGAAAGGGAAAAAGTACACATAACAAGTGAGACTAAGCAAAAGATAAAATTTCTTCTAGATGCTAGGAGACACGGACAAATACAGTCAGAGTTCACCAGAACAGTCATCCACCATTTAGAATTTCATACTTCACCCAGGATTCAATCAAATATGGGGCCGACACAAATTTTTTAAGTGTCCAAGTCATCTGAAAATAGTTGTTTCCCATGTACCCTTCCTTAGGTGCCTGTTTACGGAAAATGTTCTCAACAGACTAAGGTAACCAATCTCAAGACGTGGTGAACTCCACAAAGAAGAACCCTCACACCCAGAGAGCACCCGGTCCAGCCTGGATGGAAGATGGAGGCCGGTGACAGGAGTCTGTGCAAAGAAACAGGAAGGAGCGTTTGGGAACCGGACAGATGATTTATTGACACTGATTGACAGCTCTGTTAGTGGAGTCGGAGAAATAGCGATGGTATGTCCTTAGAATTAAACAAGTGAAGAATAAGGATGATTATTTAATTAAAATAACAATTAGGACAAGTGCCCTATGCGTTCTGTGACTGTGATAGACACCACAACCAAAAGCAACTAACCGACGAAAGGATTTGTTTCTGCTTACCGTTGTGATCCATCATGAAAGGAAGTCAGGGCAGGAACCTGAAAGCAGGAACTGAAACAGAGGGCCCAGAGGAAGGCTTGCCCAGCACACTTTCTTAGACTATCCACACTACCTGTCCAAGGCCCCAGTGGGTGGGGGCCTCTCACACCAATCATTAATAAAAAAAAAAATGCCATACAGACCTGCATGTGGGCCAATCTGATGGAGGCAGTTCCTCAGGAGACAGCCCCTCTTCTCTGATGACTTTAGCTTGTGCCAAATTGACAAAAACTACCTGAGAAAAATTAGTTATGGGACATTATTATATATTACTTTTAAGATTTTTGGTGTGTGAATATGTCTATGTGCATGTGTGTATGTGTGCAAGTGCAGGGTATCTGTGCACACTGTATACACGTACTGTGCACACTCACAAAAGACGTCAAGAGTCCTGCTCTGTCGTTCTCCCCTGAGATAGGGTTTTCCAATGAACCTGGAGCTAGGCTGACAGGCAGCAGGCCCCAGCAAGGCTCCTGTTCCCACCCACAGGACGGAGGTTGCAGGCACACAAAGCCACACCTAACTTTTTAGGTGAGTGTTAGGGATTTAAGCTCAGGTCCTCATTCTTATGCAGCCAGCTCTCTTAACCCACTGAGCCACCTCTCTAGCTCCTATTACATCTTCTTGATTAAACAAACAATAACTTAAATGCTGTTCTGACAATGTAAACACTAATCGTTAATTGAATTAAAATAATAATGCTGGTATATCCTATGGTTTGGAAGTGTTAACCTCCAAAAGTCATGTTGAAGCTTAATCTCCATTATGAGGTGTATTAATCATTTTGCAATCACCAAGTTAATCACTAAGCAATGACTTAGTCATGAAGCTGCATCTTCATGAATGGATTGGGCTTATAGGAGTCCTAGAGAAAGCTAGCTTAGGCCTTTCCTTTGTTCTCCTCTTTAACAAGATTAGGACACCTACATGGTGTCTGCCATCTTTGGGGAAGACACCTCATCAGACACTGAACATGCCAGCACTTTGATCTTAGACTCCAAACCTCCGAAACTGTGAGAAATACTTTTCTTTTTGAGACAAGGGCTCATGTAGCCCAGGCTAGAACTCACTATGTAGCTGAGGATGACCTTCAACACCTACTCTTCCTGCCTCTGTTTCCCAGGTGCTAAGATTGAACGTGTGCCACCCTATCCACCTGAGAAAGATGTTTCTGTTGTTACAACAGCTAGAATAGACAACATCAGTTTAAGGGGTGTGGACAGAGGAGGAAGGAGAGAAAGAAAGTTAAACTGTTACCTAATATATACAAAAGTTAATAGGTAGGAAAAAACATGAAATAACAGTATAGACATATTATTTGAAAAATAAAAGAACAAATAATAGAAGAAACAAGAAAGACTTGAAAGTAACTGGCTCTGGAGAAATGGAGCAGAAACAGGTGGAAGCAGGGGATTGCCCATATTTACTATGTGCCCCCCCATAGTGATATTTTATTTGTAATGAAATGTGATTTGCATGTTAATAAATAAAGTTGCCCGGGGGTCAGAGTTATTAGCAAGCCATAGCAAAAGCTGGGCGGTGGTGGTGCACGCCTTTAATCCCAGCACTTGGGAGGCAGAGCTAGGTAGATCTCTGTGTGTTCAAGGGTACAACCAGCATTGGAGACACACGCCTTTAATCTCAATACCAACCATAGAAGACCTGGAGGTCTGTACAGACAGGCAGTGACTAAGAGGTCATGTGGTTGGGTTTACAACCAATGAGAAGGCAGAACAGAAACTCTATAAAAAAAAGACAGACACAGGAAGTAGGTCTTTTTCGGAGAGGTACAGCAACAGTGACAGTGAAGGGTAAGGTTTTTAGCTCTTAGCTATTGCTGTGACCTCTTGGCTTTCATCTCTGTATTGGCTCTGTGTTTCTTATTTAATAAAACGGTTACATCTATACCCCCTTTTATTTTTAGCCATGTGCATACATGCATTAGCCTCATCAAAGTTAATTTATGACTATAGCGTATAAATGGAACTATACTTTAGCTAACAACCCATGACAGCGGAGAGGCCAAAGCACCAGGAAGTCACATCGCATCCACAGTCGAGGACAGAGGGCCATAACAGCATGAATGCTCACCTACCCAGCTCACTCTCTCCTCTCTTCTACAGTCCAGAGAACTGGGCCATCCACTGTGGGCTGGGTCCCACAGTGATTATTGAAACCAAGACCATCCCTCACAAACATTCCCACAGGTAATCCCTCATTGAGAGTCTCCATAGATCGTCAAGAGACCTTGGTGCCCCCAACCACCTTTTAACATCTGGAGGATCTTGGGTGGGTTGACTCATATCAGAAAGGAAATGTGACTTCTTCAAAGGGAGGAGGGGCTGTCGCCAGGATTAAAAACACAGATGAATTAGTGCAGGGTCTCACACCAAGGATGGGCTTGGTAAATGCATTTTTAAAAATCATTTATGTTTCTCTAATTAGTATTAAAAAAAGAGGTCTTCTGGCAATTTCTAGCAGAGGAGACTGGGTCACCACAGACAGGCCTGGGAGAGAAAGGCTGTATGGGGTGATCAGTAGGTCACAGTGAACCCAACTCAGACATGTGAGTGTGGTCTGATGGTCATCGTCTAGGTGGAGGTCCTCAATCAATTAAGACACCACTCTTTGGAGCAGAGTTCAGAAATGAAATGTGGTCTGCAGGACAAATCACAAAATTTGGCCTTGAAACTCTTTCTCATAAGACACTGTTGGAAAGGAATCTGTGAAAAGCATTTGTTTTGTTCAGTGATTTAAAAAATAATAATTTTGGGTCAGAGAGTTGGATCAGTGGGTAACGGTACTTGCCACCTAGGACCCACATGGTTGATGAAGGAGAGAACTGACTCCCACAAGTTGTCCTCTGACCTTTATGTATATGTGCTGTGGTGGCCAGAGCATACACACTACACACACGCACACGTGCACACAACACACACTTTGCACTTCTACAAAAAATAAAATAAAATACTACAGGAAATTTGATCCCTCAAACCTGAAGCTGGCCAGCGTTAGACTAGACAATTGAATAATTTCTGTTTGTTCTGACTGTGTTTTCCTGTCTGCAGCCTCCTCTAACAAAAGTCTGCCGCAGTCGGTTCTCAATTAGCTTTGTTCAAGCACAGGAGCCGGGACACAGACAGAAACAAACCCCAGACAGCACAGTGATTTACTGCTGCTCAGGGTCCCCTCAGCCCCCGGTCCCTCCCCTTCCCCAAGGTCTCCAATCAGTATCTGCAGCCCCTGGCTCGAGGTGTCAGAAGGGGACAGTGGGTCACACAGATAATCTACTCAAGGGTAATGGGTTTGACTACAATTCAGCATTGATTAATTATAGTGTCCAATTTTAATTCAATGCTATTCACTAACTAATTAGATAAGGTTTTTCCATGTTCTAATTTTGGCACAGAAAACTCCAAGCATAGGTACTTTAAAATTAGTAGTGCTGTTGAAAATTAATAATCATGTGTCCCCATCCTCACAATGAGAGTTGAGTGTGGGTCAGGAAACCTAGGTCCTTTCCAGTCCTATGACAGGGACTGTGTGCCACCAGGTCATCCACTTGACCTCTCAGAATGGTCCCCGGGTTTGTAGAGGTCTGAGGTTGCTTCGGGGCCTCATTCTGGTGTGATGCCTGTTAGTTCTCAGCCCTGGGATCATGTATTAATGGTGGTGGGTCTCAGACAGGAATGATTTTTGCCCACCCCCTACGCCACCCCTGGGGACGTTTGTCCAAGTCTGGAGCTATTTTGATTGTTATGCCTAGGAAATATGGGTAGGAGTGGTACTTGATATTGGTCAGGCATGTTGCTAGGCATCCTGTAGTGTCAAGGAGAGCCTCCACCCACAGCAAAGAATTACTGGGTCCAAATGAGAACGCTAAAACACAAGAGAGTATTTTGATAGAGGTCTGCGGGTTAGGAAGTGCCCTATTTGCAGAGACAAATCATAATTTCAGTTAATAGGATAACAATATTAAAGCTGAACTTACAATTGAAGCATCAAAGATTCTACAAATACAGAATTTCCAAAGTACCCCACTACCAGGTGGAATCACAAAGAGTTACCAAAACTGGGCAGCCAGCCCTCTGGCTGCAAGGAGGCTATCCAGTAGTTAAAAGCACAGAGGACGGAATTAGGGAAGGTATTCTTCTGCCTTAAGTTGTTACCCTGCATACTCCTGATCCCATCACCCATCAGGAAACAGATCTGCTGCCACCATGTTTCATCCTGCTCCCAGAGAACCTTCGGGAGTCAGAAGACTCTACATCCCTTGTGGAGTGGAAACTCTGGGAAACAAGATATGCAAAGTGTACATCTGCAGGAGGAATACTGTGTTGGGGCCCCCTTCCCAGGCTTGACACCATAGACTTTGCACAGGAATCTCTAAAGAGCCAGCCAACACCCTGAGGAAGAGACGGTTAGCCTTGAAGCCTCCGCTCAGGGAGCCAGGCCCAGACCCTCTCTGCCCCTTTTCTCTCCACCTTCTGATGCTCTAGCCCTCAAGGAGCCTGAAAGAAAATGGAGAATGAGAAAGAAAAGGATGCTATATCCCTTCTCCGTAGTAGATGACCTATGATGAACAGGTATGGCCAGGGCAGAAAAAGGAGTCTTGATTTTCAGTATATATTGAAATGATAATTATATGTTACACTGGGATTTTATTTCTAAGTCAAGACTCTCTGTTTTGGCTTAAGTTAATGGTGGGACTTTCTCCTTTTTTAAGTGACTAAACATTCCTGACATCTGTCAGAGCTTTTATCCAACAAAAACTCCACCACTGAATATATTCTAAAGAGCAATGGAAGTCAAAAACAGGTTTCATTCCACTTTTGTCTTACTAAACACACTTGTCCAGGGTACTCTTTCCATATACAAACCTACATTTTCATCCCCCTAGGAATGTAATCAAGATTCCTTATGAACAATTGTCTAAAGAAAAGAAAAGTGAGATACTAAAAGAAATAGAAAACTTTCTGAGTTCACAAGACAAAATTTTTTTCTACGCCTATGAATGTTTAATCAGCTTTATTGAACTTTGTACTGTGAGGGGGGAAAGCTCACCTGTCTGTCATTAAATACAAAGCTCTCCAAAATTATATACACAGATGTGAGTTCACCCAGCACTTACAGACCTGGCTTTATGATCTCAAAATGAGATCAAAAACTGAGTTAAAAACATTGTCACAGATTTGAGAGAATGCCTTTTCAGCCACTGACATATATTAAGCACTTCAACTCCACAACTTGTTAATTATAAGATCTTGATTGCAATTCAAAACCATAGGACCCAGACTCTTTTCTTGCATTTGCATGGGCCTGAAGTAACTGCTCCTATGTGTCGTCAAATGAACAATAAAGAGTTTCTAAATGGTTAGAAACATCATGCACAGATGGAAAAATGATATTGCATTGATTTCATTAACCATCACCTATAATACGTCACTTAGAGAGTTCTGGAAATTAAATACTATTATTTCATCTTTTAAAATACTTCTCACAAGAAAGCCAGATGTTGTGTGGCTATAATCCCAGCTCTCAAGAAGCTGAAGCAAGAGGATCAATATAAGTTGAAGGCCAGCCTGGGCTACATAATGAATTCCAGGACAACCTGAGCTATTGCGTGAGCCCTTGTCCAAAAAAATGTCCTTTGAAAAGGGGGCTAATACTGAGCATGGGCTGTAACTCCACCACTCAGGAACCTGAGGCAAAATGATGACATGTTTAAGACCAGCCTGGGTTACATGGGGAGACCCTGCCGAAAGAAAGAAAGAAAGAAAGAAAGAAAGAAAGAAAGAAAGAAAGAA
>CABHPH010161376.1:0-31920 GCA_902168325.1 Peromyscus nudipes | reverse complement strand
ATACATACAAAGCACACACAAACATGGTAATAATGAGCAATTGCTTTTAATTAGTCAAACTCAGTTGCTGTAATTTGGTTCCCCTTCCTGACTAATTTACACCATTCTGTCTATACAGACGAGAAGGGCACCCCCAGGGCCCTCTCTCTTTCACTGCCTCATCATGTATGAAAGACACTATGAGCGCTCTCCCTGGTTGACTTCATATGTGACCCGACACTTTAAGATGTCATTATCATTCATAAAACATTTTCTCTCTTTTTTCCCTTGCCGTTGAAATTGTTACTTTACACGGGACCCACGCTGTTTCTTGGATCTAACCCAGCGGATAATCATATGTTGAAGTACCCATCCACATGTTTTCCTATTCCCTGTCCTATTTGATTGGGCAAAGAAAAAAATGAGAGTGAAAACAAGAGAGTAGTATACACTGAAAAGAGCCTAAAGAGCAGATTACAGGCTCCAGCATCTGCCATGGCTCCCTCACAGGACCCCAAGGACCACTGTAAGTGTGCAGGGTCAGGGAACAGAAGACACAGCTTCCAGGCCGAGCGCTGCCGTTTTCCCAAGGTTTGTGACAGTTGGTATTTCAGCTGGGGTGGTGATGGCGAGGTGCCAGTTTAGTTAGAGAAGATGCTCTCAGGGTGAACAGTGCTCTCTAATTGGATTTTGAAGTGCTGTAGATCAAACCCAGGCCCTTGACCATCTTAGACAAGCACTGTACTTCTCCAGCTAATAGTTCCTTTTGAATGTTTTAATTTTAACTTTTTAACTTCATCTTTTAAATTAGTAAAGCCCTGGGTTTCCTGATGGCATTTCCATATACACTTCATTCTTGTTGGTCTTACTCCACTCCCTGCCAGCTCCTGCGGGGTCCCCTTCTGTCTCCAACAGCCTTTCCTCTGCTCCCACATCACATGGTTTCTACAGCCCTCTGAAGAACAACTTTCCCCTTTCATAGTCTCCTTCCTGGCTTTATAACCTGCTCTCCACAGCATCCATATCACCTATATCAACATTAAAATCTAGGATTTGCGTAAAACACACATGGTATTTGTCTTTCTAAGTCTAGTTTATTCTGCATGGGTATAATAATTTCTAGGTCCACTCATGTTCCTGAAAATGCCATTTTATTTCTCTTGAAAGCTGCACAAAATTCCACTGTATATTAGACCACAGTTTTTATTCACTTATTTGATGATAGATATAAAGGCTGTTTTCCTTTTCTGGCTATTATGCACACTACAGTAATAACATGACTGTGTAAGTATCTCTGTGGTAGGACTTAAAGTCTTCTGGGTAGAGACCCGGGGGTGGGATACCCAGGGCATATTATTTCCTGCCATCTCTTGCATTTGGCTTTGGTTTGTCCTTGTTTTCCTAGGACCTTAATGTGTACTGCTATGTTATTTATTCGAGACCTCTTTGCTTTTTCAACTAAGCGCTTGTAACTATAAACTTTGCTCCTGTCAGTGTCTTCACTGTTCCCTAGAGGTTTTGGTAAGTTGGGCTTCATTTTCATTCAGTCTTCAACTTCATCCTGGATTTCTTCAATGAATCACTGCTCGTCCCACAGGTTCAGTCTTCATGTGTTCATGTATGTCTATGGTTTCTCCTGTTGGTGTCTAGATTTATTTCACTGCACTCTGATAAGATACAGGCAATTATTTCCATTCTTTTCTGGTTGCTAATGCTTGCTTTGTGGCAAGAATGTGATCAGAGAACATATAGTAATCTACTGAGCAGAAGGTGCACTCTGTACTTGTTGGGTAGAATTTTCCATAGTTTTCTGTTCAATCCAGTTGATTTATGATGCAGCTTAGCTCTTAAGTCCGTTGTTGACTTTTAGTGGAAGCTCTATCTAGAGATGAGAATGGGGAACTGAAGCAAGAGATCAGGGGGGTTTTTTGTTTTGTTTTGTTTTTCACCTTCAAGGCTTTTCATGTTTCTTTTATGAAATTAGAGGACATGATGCTTGGTATGCAAGTTAAATACAATTGTTACACCTTGTTTTCTTTCTTTCTTATTAGTAATACGAAAATAGTAGTAATAATTAGTAACAGCCGTTCCTTTTCTGTGCTGGATTTCTTTCCAGGTTTCCTCTTGTCTTAGTTTCTTTCCTATGCTGTAATAAAATACCTGCACAAACACAGTTTAAGGGAGAAAGAGTGCTCCTGACTCACAGTTATAGTCTGTCATTATGGGGCCGTCAAGGAGGCAGAAAATTGAAGCTGTTAGTCACCGTCCATTCACAGTTAACAGCAGAGAGCCATTAATTGATACATACATTCTCCACGCACTCTCTCCTTTTCGTTTAGTCCAGGGCACAGCCTGTCAAATGGTGCCACCCACATACAATGTGGATCTCTCTACCTTAATGGACCCAATTAAGAAAATCTCTCACAGATATGCCTGTTGGCCAATCCAGACCACCCCTCATTGATACTCTCTTCCAGCTGATTCTAGATTGCTTCAAGGTGACAACTAAAACTCACCATTACACTTTTGTTCACCCTATATTGTCATAAAAGATGTATTCTTTCCTGGGTCTCATGGTTGAGAGTATCTTTCTTCCGCCTCTGTATATAGTCCTTTAAATATTTTCTATAGTGCTGGCTTGGGTTTCATGAATTTCTGTAGTTCATGCTTCTCTTGAAATATTATTTTCTCCATCAATTTAAAAAGGTGAGTTTACTGGGTACAGCACTCATAGCTGCAACCTGTTTATTTCAGAGCTTGAAATATATCACTCTTTGTGTTCTGGCTTTTATTGCTGCCTTGAAAGGTTTGATATTATTTTGATTTGTATGCCTTCATAGGTGAGGTGAGTCTTTCCCTTGAAGCTTTCAGTGTTATTTATTTGCTTTTTATTTTAAGATTTTTACATTTATTTATTTATTATGTGTGTTTACGTGTGTACGTATGTATGTGCTCACTTGTCACAGGAATGTCAGAGGAAAACTTTTATTAGATTCTGTCTTTCTACTTTGTGGGTTCTAGAGGTTGAATTCAGATTGCCAGGCTTGGTGGCAAACACCCTGAACCTCCTAGTCACATCACTGGCCTAATTTCTTAGCTTTATATTTTTTGAAATCTTAACTTTGATATGTCAAAAATTTCTTCTCTATTCATGTCTACGTAGTAATATATAATAAATGCCTCTTGCATTTGGCTGTCTGTTTCTTTTTCTGCTTGGGAAACTCTATGCTATACATATTTTATGTATATTGAACAAATTGTCTCTGTCTGCTCACCTCAGTTCTTTCTTCTACCCCACAGATTCTTAGTTATGCTTTCCAGGGTGTACCCCAGAGTTCTTAGGATACTTATTAATATTTTTTGTTTTGTAATACAGCTCTATGGTAAAATACATGCAGCTGTCAGAAATATTGTAATACAATAATAATTGGAAAATGAAATACACTGAATTAAAAGGCAGGGCTTACCTTTTCTTCTGGAAACATGAGGCCACCATGACCCTCGCATCATTCCCTCTTCTCCTTTGAATCTGGACTCCTGGTTCTTGTCTAGGTCTGTTGCCTTCTAACCTCTCTTCTTGCTTGTACTCTAGCTCTGTGTGTACCCCCTGGTGGTGCAACTTGTTCACACTAGTCAGCTCTTCTGCCTTGGCCTTGGGTAGTACTTTCCTCTCTTGTATTTTCTGGCCCTCAGCTGCTCCAGGGCCCACCCAGCTCCCTCTTTCCTTTACAGCCTTGGGAGGGACCTCAGCCATGCGTCAGTTGATGTTGGTCACATCTGAGCTGTGCCACCCAACTCCCAACACCCTGTAGAGGCTCTCAGTTTTAGGAAGGTGAGTTTGTGTTGCCATGGATCTATCTCATCATGTAGCATGTTGGACCTCTCATTCATACTTTACTGTCTATATTCCCAGTCCTCACTACTGAATCATAAGTATTCTTTTTTTTAAACCATTCATTCATAGATTTACTTTTTATTCAATGTTAATGTTACAGAGTTCTTATACCGTCGAACCATGCCTGAGAACCCAAAGAAAGAAATGGGGCAATGGACAGCTTCCTCCACCCAGACAGTGTATTAAAACTTGATTCATGAGCATTTTGATAGTTTCACAATCTTAAAAAATTATAACAAGACTTGGAATTTACATCTGCTGCAGATCTTCAGTGTTCCAGTACAGTATGCCATTAAACAAACCTCTTCACATCTGTCTCCATTCACTTCTCAAACACTAACCCCAAGCAGATTTGGGGGCGCGAAGTATGTGGCTCAAGGTGAGAGATTACTTGTTAAAGTTTCTTCTAGTGCCCAAGTAAGTCTTCGGTTGGACCAAGAATCTCAAACTTCTAATCACCCAGCCTCCTCCTGGCTGGCTCAGATCATACTAACATTATTGCCCAGAATGGCATGCAGTCTGGTCAGGCAACACTGGCCTACAGCTCCCGCTTCCTACACTGCTGCAATCATTCACTCAACTGTAAGACATTCTCAAGCTGGAGAGCTTCCCTCATTGCCCGTTTCCCTGCCGTCTGAACTGCATTTGGCAAAGGGATTCATTACAGAGAAACCCAGGTACTGCCATCATGTAGTCAAGAATTCTTAACAGTAGAAAACTGTAAACTCCACTTTCCAGTCAGGATCTTCGTGCCCCTGCCTCTGAACCTCACAGGGCATGCAGGTAAGGCACAACTCAGCAGAAAGACTCACATAAAATAAAATACATTAAACGAGTAAGACGGGGGAAAATTAAAACGTCTCTGTTGCTTTCCAGTAAGTACAATGGCTGCCTTTTAAGCAACGGCTGTCCTAATCAGCACCTGCAACTCCACAGATACCAGCAGTGGTTTGGACGCAAGGGCTGCAACCGGTGGGAATTCTGTTCCCTCGGGCACTGCTCTCTCAAGCCACTAAGGGAAACTATCTAGCTCTCTGCTGCTTTAAAGAACTCAGGATTCAAAGGTTGAGGTGAAATTCTCATAGCTCAGAGAGGCTGAATAACACGTAGCTAACCTTCTCTCCTTGCTCAGGCCTCCCCAAAAGCCAGTGTCCTTCTGTTCTGCTCCCATTTAAGTACACATGGTTCCTCCCTACCACGTCCTGTCAACTAATTGCTGACTCAGCCTTCTGACCGCAGGTTAATTTTATTTAATCAGACAAATGTGACACGTCTTTGCAGCATTAAACAAATATTCCACAGCATAAACAAATGTAACACATCCTAAATTAATATTCCACAACACATATCTACCTCAACAGATGTGCAAAACTCAACAAAGACACTAGAAAGCTATGGAAAAAGCAAACTACTATGAAACCTCAACAAGCTCCCAACTCAAGACCAGAAACCAAGGATAATAAGAGCTGAAACCCTGGAATAAGATTTGATAGTCCTACTTCTAAAAGGAATCAATGACCATATGGAAGACACAAACAAATAGACAAATAAAGCAAGAAAATCAACTTACAGCCTATACAAGAAAGCTATAAATATAAAGAAATGGTCAGAAATTTGGAGGAGAAATATAGAAACACAAAGGAAAAAATCAGCAAGGAAAAAGAACCAAATAGACATGCTAGTCATGAGTCAACTAAGCCGGTAAAAACGAAGTGGAATGCATCAACAGAAAGACCACACAGAGCAAATGTAGGGGTACAGCACAAGAGAGTAACCCACTCATGCATGCATATGTTTGTATGTATATGCACACACATGTATATGCGCAGATATTACCACAGAGCTGTACTTTTCACTATAAACTTTGCAGATAATGAAGAAGTAGGGAATATCTGGGAACCATTTTAGTGAACCAGTGTTTCAGACTGCACAACTTAGAGCTCTGACAGAAGTGTGAATCAACAAGCAAAACCTGGGGTATGTGTGCAGGATGTGGACCTATGCATTTTAATTAAGTGCATTGTAGATGAAAATTGGAGGTTTCAGGAAATAATGAAGCCAAGATCAAATTAAATGATCAGGAAGCTTTACTTTCTCTTAATATAATTTTAAAATCTTTCTGTAAATACAGGTTGTACTTGCCAATATTAAAACATGTGCATGCTATTTACACAGCTTCATTTTTTGTAGGAATGGGATGACAACTTCATGGTAAAGGTGCCACTTTCTCTTCTGCTCCTGGTAAAGGTCTGAACACTTTGCTTATGAAACTTGAGAGACGTCACCTCTCACATGGCAACCAAAACTAAAAAGCCCAGTGGGAGACCAGTGTTGGAACTTTGCAAATCCAATAAAAATCTTAGAAAGCAGAACTTAGTATACAAAGTCAGAGCCACCTTTAACAACATTGCTTCTGAGGTAAGATTTGAGCAAATCATTCAGTAGGAGCCAAGATTAGAACTGGGTTCTTAGTTCCTGGATTGCTGGGGGAGACTCAGAGCGAGGGAAGTACAAAGACCCCTCATGACAGAGCAGGAGACAATCTTGTTTCTCATAGTCTTGGACTCAGATGTCATAATAACATTAGGAAATTATAGATGCCAGTGCTGGAGACATGGCTCGGCAGTTAAGATCACTTGTTGCTCTTGTAGGTTTGATTCCTGGAACCCACATGGTAGCCCACACTATCTATAACCCCCAGTTTCTGGGCATCTGACATTTGCTTCTGATCTCTGCAGGTATCAGGCATGCATGTGGTGTACATATTGCATGCTTGGAAAACATGTATACATAAAAATAAAATAAAACATCAAATAAACACACACACTTATGCTTGTGTATGTATGTATGTGTGTATGTGTTAGACTGACTCCATTCTGTCCACCCCTTGGAGAAATCTTGTGTGGGCCATAGCCTGAGCTACATGCCAGAATAGCACAATGGGCTCTCCCAGGGTAAAGACAGAGCACTGGTAATCACAGTAAATTTTGGAATGCTATGTGAGCAAGTATCCATGGAAATAATGATGCCTGTTTTCATTGTCCCCTTAGAAAATCCCAGACCACGTTCCACCTGCCTCATACCCCATGGCAGCTCCACTCACAGTGAAAGTGATGTCTAGCCTCTGCTCCCTAGCTGGCTGGCAAATCCTTTGAAAAGCATGGGTTAGTCAGAGGCTTGGTTTCCACTGTTTACACATCAGCCTAAGGCTTTGAAAAATCTGTGCTTTCACACCAGGGTCACACAGCAATTAAAGAATCCCAACTTTCCTAGGACAAAGGAGTTGGAAGTATTTGCAGGTGAAAGAGGTAGCTTGTCTGGTAAAACTGTTGTGGAAGGTCCCCTCCCAATGTCCTCTAGATGTCTCCCTGAAGTCTTTAGTTCCATCACTATATGTTTAGCAAGTCAATTCTAAAGGGACATAATCTGACATCAGAGCAAGACTGGGGCTAAATCATGTCGCAGCCTTTTATGGCAGGCCAGGCTTTTGTGGGTTCTTCCTGTGGGCCTCCTTCTTGGTGCAAAGGCTGACTCCCAGCCACTCCTGCTCCTTTAGCTCCTGCTTCTGCATTCTTCTGACCTTGGAGTCCCTCGCCACGTCCCAAGTACAAAAAGAGAACTATATACACAGCAGTAGTTCTCAAAGTTTGTTCATGGGTCTGCAGCGCTCAGTCATCTGGGAGACTTAGAAAGACAAAGTCTCAGGCCCCAACCTAGAACTACAGAATCCGAAATAATGGGATTGGGGCCTAGCATTCCATGTTTGAGAAGCCTTCCAGGTGACTCTTATAGGTAATGTTTCTAATAGCTACCTAGTAATACAGATACCAAAGATCTGAATTCTATACTACATTGAGTATCATGGATGCATATGCTTGGGAAAAACAATTATCCTTTATCAGGTATCAGCAAAGCAGAATCAGTGGTCAAAAATGACTGACCATTGGTTCTATGTGGAAAAAAATATTATTCTCCCTGGGTATGATATATGTGTACACAAGCACATGCACCATAGAACACATGTGGAGGTCACAGAAGAATTTTGTGGAATTGGTTCTCTCATTCCACATTTATGTTATGGGGGGTCTAACTCAAGATGCCAGGCTTATGTAGCAAGTACTTTTGCCTACTGATAGCCATCTCAGCCATCAGGACATCATTAGAACATGATCACACCCAACTGACATGGTTGCTTTCTGAGCCAAATAATTTTAACAGAGACCATGAGTCCCACAAAATTGAAAATGTACATAGAAGAAGTTGTTACTATCTGCTCTGCACAGACATACTCTGCTTTGAACGTAATGCCTTGTAAAGGGAGTTCAGGCAGAAGGAATCACAGTGCTATGGGAACTCAGTACTTGCCTTTTTTTCTGTGTAGAAATTAAATCACTTTTAGAATCAAATTTCTTAAACACAGAAATAAAACACAGGGGCCTGTTTTGGCAAGCCTTTCTACACAACTCTAGATGAGACCAGAAATCTCAAATGCTGTTGGAGCACATTCTCTGCCCCAGCCCATGTCAGGGGAACACACAGGCATTGATAGAATTTGCAGGTGCTCCAAAATGGACAGCAGAAATGGACAGGTAGGAATTCTGGGGTGTCAGTTGACAAGGTATCAGACACACACACACACACACACACACACACACACACACACACACACACACGGGGGGGGGGAGAGGAAGAGAGAGAGACTTTAAGGCAGATGCCAATGAGAGTTTTCCAGATCAATGTGCTTACAAAGTGAAAGAATTTATATCAGTAAGTTATTTGACAGGATGTGTTGTTCTTTCAGCAACCAAAACCCACCAGTTTTGCCTTGTTGCCTTTCTCTACAGGAATTGAATATGACTTCACCGGTTTCTCCAGAAGAACAGTCTGTAAAGACCTGAAGCTGGAGCATGGCGTTACATTAGCCAAGGAATTGAGACTTGTGCTTCAGCACCTGACCCTCTCTAACGGTATCCTTCACATTGAAAGGAAGACATTTTCCCTTTTCTTTTCTTTTTTCACTTTTTCCCTTTTATTGAAAATGTATTTTTTCATATAATATATCCTGATTCTAGCATCCGTATTCACGGGGGAGTGCCCCGCAGCATCCCCTTCTCAGGGTATCCTTAAGTATCCCATGATGCATTGCCATCAAGGCTATGTTGGCTCATAAAATAAAATGGAGTGTTCTCTCCTTTTTATTTTCTTGGGCGTTTTCACAGAATGGGTTTTAACTTTGCCTCTAGTGTTTGGTAGAATTCTCTGCTGAAGCCACGCTGGCCCAGGGTTTTCCTGAGACCAACAGATCATAGTAATTGACATCAGAGAGTTTAAAGCTGGCTATAATTCTTTAAAAGCTCAGTATTTAAGTGCCTGTACTTACATATCAGGCCAAGGTTACCTTATATGGCCAGCAAGAAATTAAACCAGGTTCAGATTGGAGGGGCCACAGCAAGACTGAGGCTGTGACAATTTTATTGAGAACAATCAGACTTTTTATACCTTATGAGAAACAAGATATAGTGCCGACTGCCAGGATCAATACAGTTATAGTTGCCAGGATACAATGATGTATGCAAGCTATCCTTGGTACACAAGATTAATGTCTAAGAATAGTTGTCCTGTTAAGTTTCCATGATGCCTTGACTTCTAAGAGAACATAAAGAGAAACACAAAGTGATCTGAATGCTTCACTGCCTGAGGGAATGCCTTGGTTTCTCAGGAGCTGAAACTCGCACAGTGCCCAGGAGCCTTGAACTCTAACCTGAAAAACCTATGATGCATGCCTTTCAAGGCAGCTAGGCCAAGCCAACTCCACAGTTCCCTGCATAGTGTATTTCCAGTTCGCCCTGACCATTGGAGTTCGGCTATTTGGAGTCCCATAACAGGATATGGGGAGTTTCTCCAACCCCCACCATCGTCTATGACTCAAATTTTATACCTTTAACCTAGGAAAGATGTCATAAGTGCTATTAAATTCGTCAGCATTTTTCTTTAAGTACCAGCAGAACAAACAAGGAAGACCCAAAGAGGGATGCATGGATCCCCATGGGAAGGGGAAATAGATGAGACCTCCATGATCAAACTGGGGATGAGGGGTATGGAGGGTATAGGATAGGGGATGAGAATATAGGGAACAGGATGGTCGAGATGGAACAAGGATGGAATGGGAAAGCAATGAAAGAGATTCCACGGTAGAGGGAGATATGGGGATAGAGAGAAACCCAGTGCTAGGAAAGTTGCCAGGAATCCCCAAGGATGACTCAAGATTGGACAACTAGAAAGAGTGGAGAGGGTACCTGAACTGAACTGACTTATCCCAATGATCAGATTGGTGAATATCCTATCATCACAGAGTTTTTTTCCAATGACAGATGGAAGCAGGTGCAGAGATCCACAGCCAAACACCAGACAGAGCTCCAGGAGTCCAGTCAAAGAGAGAGAAGAGGGATTCTATGGGCAAGAGCATCAGGATTATGATGGGGAAACATGCAGGGATGACCAAATCAAACTAGTGGGAACTCACGAAACTTGGATCAATGGCTGTGGACATGGGACTGGATTAGGCCCTCTGCATGGCGAGATAATTATGTAGCTTGATCTGCTTGGGGGGTCCCCTGGTGGTAGAATCAGAATCCATCCCTGGTGCATGAGAGGGCTTTTTGGAGCCCACTACCTATAATGGGACACCTCGTGTAGCCTTGAGGCAGGGGGAAGAGCTTGGACTTGCCTCTATTAGATGTGCCTCCCTATGGGAGGCCTTGCCTTCTTGTGGGGGGAGTGGGAGGATGGGGTGGGAGGGAAAGGCTGGGGGATGGGAGGAGGGAAGAGGGGGATCTTTGATTGGTATGTAGAATGAATGAAAAAATTTTCTTAATAAAAAAAAGAAAAAAGAAGAAATAACAAGAGTTGAGGCTAGAGTTATTGTCATGTAACCAAGGTATTAGAGTAAGTGTGCATGTTAGGTAGATAGAATAAGTGTTATATGTCTCAACTACAGATGTATTTGAAAAAATAATGCACAGCAAAAGTATGCAAGATTAAAATTATGAAATATTAAATTATGGTATATATGTGAAAAACAAATGCAGGAAATATCCTTGCTCCTGACTATAAAGGAAAGTTGCTAGTATTTGCAAGACTGTAATTAAAATACATTTTATTAATAAAATTTGTTCTTTATCAGTTTTAAAAAAAGAATCAGCAGAACAATCATCTACCCAGCTCCCCACAAAGAGTAACCCCAAGTCCAAGCTCACTGCCCTGAGTTATAGCTGCTCAAAGATCTTGGTGTGATGATTCTACACTTCAGATGCCTTGAAACACATGCACTTCTATCCTGTCCAAATGGAATGGCCTGTCTGAACATTAGATTCCCCTTTGCTGCACAGTAACTGCTTTTCTCACTTGTTAATTTGTTTTTCAAATTAAAATGATGGCCAGACTTCACCCCATCTGGGCAGCACACTGGAGCTGACCCTGTTGTTGGGGGTGCAGATGAGTCAGCCCTGAGGGTGTGAGAGCAGAAGAGTTGATGATGCCCCCTCCCTCCACCATCCATACTCTGTACAGTAACTGGAAGAGGGCCCTGCATCTTGCCTGGGCAAAACAGCAAACCTGGCCCTGGTGGTGTGAGTGTGGGTGAGCCGGATCTGAGGACCTGGAAGCAGGAGAACTGGCTCCATTCCTTGCTGCAGGCTGCATTGGGTGAGCTGGCCCAGGCAGTGCTAGAGAGCTGCCAGGTAGTGACCATGAAGGAAAGCTAGCAAGCTGATCAACCTAGCCACCACCCAGGCCCAGAATCAGGGTTATGAGTTGACCCATCCCAACATCTACCAAATCTATGAACTGTTGGAGCAGGTGAAGGGGACAAACCTACAGATCCAAAACAGCAGGATCTCCATGACACAAGACAACAGGATATCAAAGAGGAGCCCCAGTGAGAGCCCATTATTGGTGGCATAGCAGAAGCCAAAGGCCTCAAGCCAGACCAATGACTCATAGTAATGAACACTTGCAAGTAAAGATGAGTGAACTAAAATGGTAAACTGCATGACTCAGTGGGCCACACTACAGCTTCTACAACAAGATTCTTCTCTTTTTTTCTTTTTCTTTTCTTTTTTTTGTTTCTTTGTTTTATTTGGTTTTTTGGTTTTTCTTTTAAATTTGGTTTTGTTTTGGAAGGAGGTTGCAAGGGCAGAAGGCAGATGCAAGAGGACGAGGGGACCGGGAGGAATGCATGAAGTGAAATCCACAAAGAATCTATGAAAGTTAAAAAAAAAAAAAAGATGGCTAGAATCTCTGTATCCAGGTGTAGTTTTTCAGTGTTCTCATTTGTGGTGGTAAACATTCTCCCTCCAACAATTCTGCTCCTGCTGAACCTCTGCCATTCCTCATTGGCATCATCTTCAGTGCCAGGAGGAGCCTACATCCTCTATGCAAATAAATCTGAAAGGTATTGTTAAGTACCTACTGGCAAAAGACCCTGTGCAAGGTATGAAGAGTAGAAAGGATGTAACAGAGGTGTTCAAGTTCTATTCCAGAGATGACATCTATACAGGGAAATCATAGCAGCATGTAGTTAAGCAGCAGGATTGTGTGCACAGAAATAAATAGCCAGAGTCCTTTCTAGATGCATGGTTAAAAGGCCATATTTCAGTCTGGAATCTCATGAAGAAACAGAGGTTAAGCAGCAAAGACAGGAAAGGTTATTTCAGCAAAGGGAACAGGACTTGCAAAAGGGAATTAAGGACAGTGAGAGGAGCAACCTGGAAGGCAGTGCAGGAGGGTGGCCACTCTAGGGGGGACAAGCTCTGAGCACTACCCTTCAATCCCTTCTTTTGTGAAATAGTAATACTATTTTCTACCTCTTGAGATAGCCTTGTTAAAGGAGATGTTGCCTGTAAAGTGGATAAGACAATATTTGTACACAAAACTCTCCATAAGTAAAAAGGAGCTTATGATACAAAGGGGTAGTGAGGGAGAGGGAGTACTGATTTTGTTCTCATTTGTTTTATCTGCTTATTAAAAAATGTGGCATCATTGGGTATATTAGTAACTGGAAGCACACAGAAAGGAGATGGTGAAACATATCCCTGTAACTGAATGGTTCTCTCCCTCCCACCAGTTCCCAAATAACCACTCAGAGGCTTAATATTAATTATAAAAGCTTGGCTGGTTGGTTGAGCTTATTACTAACTAGCTCTTACACTTAAATTAACCCATAATTCTTATCTATGTTTAGCCACGTGGCTTGGTACCTTTTCTCAGTATGACAGTCTCATCTTGCTTCCTCTGCATTATCTGGCTGATGACTCCTCTGACTCACCCCTCCTTCTTCCCATCATTCTCAGTTTGGCTTCCCACGTAACTTTCTTCCCAGCTACCAGCCTGTCAGCTTTTTATTAACCAATGAGAGTGATATATATTCATAATGTAGAAAGGATTGTTCCATAGTGCACCCCTCTCTCCAAAGGGCTCCAGATCAGGCTTACAGTGTCTGAGGGTAGCAGCACTAATCTGAGGC
The DNA here is from genome assembly GCA_902168325.1 of Peromyscus nudipes. Classification (NCBI taxonomy): domain Eukaryota; kingdom Metazoa; phylum Chordata; class Mammalia; order Rodentia; family Cricetidae; genus Peromyscus; species Peromyscus nudipes. The sequence continues at coordinate 18,523 of CABHPH010161376.1, read as the reverse complement.
ACACACAGACATATATGCAAATAAACAGACACACACACACACACACACACACACACACACACACATCTATATACACTCCCCTAATGGAAGAAAGTTTACAGTTTGGATCTAAATTTCCAGGTGGAATAACCTAGGGAAAGAGGACTATTGATAAAAGACAAAAGCAAAGTCACTCATAGAACAAACAATGGCTTTCAATTGAGCACTTTGGAAAACCCAAAGGTCTGATCTCTCTCACCTGCTTCCCTTTCCTTCGCTGCAACATAGGCCCATCGTTTGGGCCAACGTTTACACTTATTCTGAAAATTAATAGACAGTTTATTTAATTGAAAAAGGAAAATTATAAATTGGGGGATGAGAGGAGGAAAACAAGGAAGTAGAGGAGTCATTCATAATTTTCAGAAACTTTTAAAAGTTACACGTATTTATTATTTGTGTGTGGGGAGGGAGGTGCACACATGCCATGGTGTGCATGTGGAAGTCAGAGCGGAACTCCTGTGAGCTGGAGCTCTCTCTCCAGCATGCGGCTCCTAAGAACTGAACTCAGGTCATCAGGATCGGGGGCAAGCACTTCTGTTTGTTTACCAATCTCATTGTCCCACGTTTCAGAAATTTTAGCAAGAGAAGCACCAACTAGTCTTTATTCACACCAAATGAAGACAAATAAGCATACTAGCAAGAGCCAGATGGGAAAGGACCTCAGTATATCTTCTGATCCCAGAAATGTAACACAAAATAGAAAGTGCGGCTTGAGACAGCATTGTGTGTTTATTTGCTGCACTGGGACGGTTCTTGTATGTCCTGGTAGTGGGGGAAGGCATTGTGACTTCTGGAGAGAAAGGTGTTTTTGTGTGGTGGTATTGTTTTCCCCAAAATATTGTGCACACTAATAAACTTATCTGGGTCAGAGAACAGGATAGCCACAATATTAAATATACAGGATAGGCAGTGGTAGCACACGCCTTTAATCCTAGCATTCCAGAGGCAGAAATCCCTCTGGATCTCTGTGAGTTCAAGGCCACATTGGAAACAGCCAGGCATGGTGACTCACCTTTAATCCCAGGGAGTAAGGCAGAAAGCAGAAAGATATATAAGGCGTGAGGACCAGAAACTAGAAGCATTTTGGCTGGTTAAGCTTTCAGGCTTCTAGCAGCAGTTCAGCTGAGAGCCATTTGGATATGAGGACACAGAGGCTTCTAGTCTGAGGAAAAAAGATCAGCTGAGAAGTTGGTCAGGTGAGGTTAGCTGTGGCTTGTCCTGCTTCTGCTGTGGGATGGTCTGTATGTCAAATGCTCTGATTGGTCAATAAATAAAACACTGATTGGCCAGTGGCCAGGCAGGAAGTATAGGCGGGACTAACAGAGAGGAGAATTAAGAGAACAGGAAGCTGAGTGGGGGAGACACTGCCAGCCACCACCATGACAAGCAGCATGCGAAGATGCCGGTAAGCCACGAGCCATGTGGCAAGGTATAGATTTATAGAAATGGACTAATTTAAGATGTAAGAACTAGATAGCTAGAAGCCTGAGCCATTAGGCCAAACAGTTTAAACAATATAAGTCTCTGTGTTTACTTGGTTGGGTCTGAGCTGCTGTGGGACTGGCGGGCGGCAGAGATTTGTCCTGACTGTGGGCCAGGCAGGAAAACTCTAGTTACATGCTTCTCTGATCTTCCAGCATTCACCCCAATAACTGGCCTCAGGTTTGATTTTATTAATAAGTACCTTTAAGATTCATGCTACATTTTTTTTGTTTATTTCAGATTTCTTCCTCTATTTTTAAAAAAGGTAATCTGAACATTTCAGAGATTTATGCTTATTCCACAGGCTCTTCTCCATTCTTCTCAACTGCAGACTCTGCAAAAGCAAAAGAGTGGACATGACTGAATTCAGAAGCCAGTGACCCTCCGGGGCCAGCTCTGCCTCCAGCTCTAACCACCATAGAGTCTCATTAATTTAGGCTTCACACATTCTTAATTCCACACAGACTGAGATTTTTGCTCTGTAAACCTTTTCTCCACAGACAGGGGAAATGAACATTATTAACAAGGATAGCAACTCCTCAAGAGGTAGTGGTTTTTACTTATAAGAGCAAACATATCCAAGCCATCTCAGAAATACCACTTAGACATTTAGCTAGTTTAAACACATTTGTTATTAAAACTCTCAACTTCTGACAGGGAAAAAGAAAAGCTGTGTAAACTTGAGTTCCAAACTGGCCTGTTCTGAAGATTTCTCACCCATAGTTTGGTTGCATGGACCAACAAAGAGAATCATATTGGGGTGCAGTTTGAATTACAATACTGTGGTAGTTTGAATAAGAATGGTCTCCATGGGCTCATATGTTTGAATTCTTGGTCCCCGTTAGTGGAACTATTTGGGAAGGATTAGGAGGTGTGGCCTTGTTGGAGACCACAACAAGCTCAGTCTTGCTCTCTCTCTCTCTCTGCCTGCTACTTGCAAACCAGATGTGAGCTCTCAGCTACTGCTCCAGCCCCATGCCTGCCCACTGCCATGCCTACAGCATGATGTCCATGGACTTACCCTCTGAAACTGTAAGCAAGCCCCCAGTTACATGTTTTCTTTTATGAATTGTTATGGCCACAGTGTCACCTCACAGCAATAGAACAGTAACTAAGACAGCTAGTGTCTTTCTACATTTAAATTTTCTTTTATCCCCAAAATACTTTCCATAAAAAGGGCTTCAAAAATCTGCATTTGTTTTGAAATGGTTCCATGACAGCGTGTTTTGTTTGTTAAACAAGCTTTTGTTGAGGGAAGATGATTGTGGATGAGATAAATATCTTAGTTTCTCCCACTGACATGTGTTTGAACAGTTGTGTGTACTACGTTAGCCAGATTTCCAAATGCAGCCATTGCTTTCAGGAGCAGAGTCAGGTTTCCCTCCTCAACATCATTTCAACTCTACCACAATAGGCAGCGTCAGAACTGGAGCCAGCACAAGCTGGGGCAGTACAGCATTTATGACATGAACCTCAGTGCACGAGAGAACCGTGATATTGTTCAGTGCATTGTGGCCATGCGTGGCACCCATACTAGAAGTCACATCTGGAACACTGAACAGACACCTGTTTCTCCTGAAAAGAAGCTGGCCGACCTCATGCTGCGACTGTAAAAATATACAAACCTAAAAGCCCAACCAGAAAAGCAAACTAACCAGCATGGCCTTTGCACACTAGATATTCATTCTGAGTTTTGGTGTCAGGTGGCAATCACTGGCCATGTTTTCCTCCCCATTGGAAATTCCCAGTGGAAGAAGGGAGCTAAAAATAAAGCGTCTTACTTTTGTTTAAAACAAAGAGGGCGGCAGGGATATTGGCTCATGCATTGACAGGTCACTTTACAGAAAAGCCATTCAAGCTGGGAAGGAACTCTGGGACCTGAGAATGTTGCTTAAGTTTTTTTTTGAAGTGAATTTTTTTTTCAGTAGCAAGAAAGACTGAAGGGGACTACTGCACAGTGGGGGTCCCTTCAGACCCTGGATTAGGTACAAACCACACCCAAGCACCTGTTTTTACAGAGATCCTTTATTAAACTGGGAAGAAATGTTAAAGTGGCCGCTTTCTGACTCAGGCAGAAAATAGCAGCAAATGACCTTGCAGGTGTCATTCTTAAGAGGAGAAGAAGGGGAGGTCTGTGTTAGAATGGGCTAGGATGTGGTGGTAAAGGAGACAGAGGATGAGGGAGAAGGGGAAGGGGACAAGGGAAAGGGGCAGGGATATTTGTCCTGAAGGGACAAAGGACAGCCTCTGGATAGAGAGGAGACCGACATGGCACATGGGCAAATGGCGGTTTATAAAGGTAAAGGGGGAAACCCTACATTAGAATGATGTGTTTAATTTTTTTTTAAAGATTTATTTATTATGTATACAGCATATGTGACTGCGAGCCAGAAGAGGGCACTAGATCTCATTACAGATGGTTGTGAGCCACCATGTGGTTGCTGGGAATTGAACTCAGGACCTCTGGAAGAGCAGTCAGTGCTCTTAACCTCTGAGCCATCTCTCCAGCCCCGATGTGTTTAATTTTAATTGGGCATGTTAATTAGGTGAACCAAAGGGGGCTTCTGGTTGCTAGACTTTGGTAGTCAGCTTCAGGAAGAAGACATGACCAAATAAGGAAATAGACCTTGGTGGCTAGCTTTAGGAATGTCATCTAACAGTTTTTAGCAAGGCAGAGGGAAAAGGGGAGAAGGGCAAGGCCTGCCAGAGCCACATGTTCAAGTGGGCTAGTGTCCCTTAGAAGCCTTTACAGCATATGACCTTTGTAAGTGTTGATGACCATGAGGCAAACGCACTGTGGAATATAAGCAACTGTCTTTTCAGATAGTACCATCATCGTTGCTGTTACTGCTGTTAGTTGCTGTTTTGAACTCACAGTTGGGGATCCCAGTATATCAACAGTACAAGCCATGCAAAGCTTGTGGTTTTATGATGTGTTGCCTGCCCATCATTCTCTTATGACACAAGCTGACCACCCCAGCCTGTGGCTTCATTTTCTAAGTTATTTCACTTAGTTTTGTTAGTTTCCTACGCCTAAAGATCATTTCTCGGTGTCTCAGGGTATACAAACATCCACCTCCATAGCAGAGATTCTGATGTGATGTATAGAGTGTATAAAGACTGTGAAAGTGTGAGCCAGAGATTGCAAATGTTCATTTTCAGCCAGATCATAAGAGGGACAAATTTTTGAAGAATTGCTGAACAAATAGTACAAGGGAACATGCATGCATAGAAATTAAAAATTAAGAAATCAAACAGTTTACTCGAGCTCTTAAAAATTTAAATGTTTGCCCTTTATTTTCTTATTAGTTTACCAGAGTAACTTTCTTTTATTGGATTTTCTCCTTTATTACCACCATAATAAAATAGCCTTAGGCTCACTGCAAAAGAAAAAAAAAGATCAAAATGAATTAAATGAAAAATATGAAACATTGACAGTATCTGACTTAATAACTTGGTCGGTAGCCTGTCATATTGTTTTATGTATATTATTTAAAAAAGAATAAAAGATCAATCTGTGTGTGTGTGTGTGTGTGTGTGTGTGTGTGTGCTCTTTTAAAATTTACCAGGAATAGTATAACTGATTTTATCACATGGATGTTTAGGTTAATTCCAGTTCATCTCTGCTGCTGGACAGCCAGGTTATTTCCAACTAGCTTGTTATTGCTAGATGTTAGGTTATTTCTAGCCTATTACTATTGTAATGTTCTTTGTTATTTGGTAACAAATTTCCACAAACTTAGTGGCTTAAAAGAATACATGGGGGGTTGGGGATTTAGCTCAGTGGTAGAGCGCTTGCCTAGCAAGCACAAGGCCCTGGGTTCAGTCCTCAGCTCCAGGGAAAAAAAAAGAATACATGGGCCAGTGAGATGGCTCGGCAGGCAGAGGGTCTGCCAGGCAAGCCAGACCACCTGAGATGGATCCCCAAACCACACGGTGAAGGGGACAACCAACTCCCGTGTGATGTCCTGTGACCTCCCTATGTACACAGTGGTGTGATGTCCTGTGACCTCCATATGTGCACAGTGGTGTGATGTCCTTTGACCTCCATATGTACACAGTGGTGTGATGTCCTATGACCTCCATATGTACACAGTGGTATGATGTCCTTTGACCTCCCTATGTGCACAGTGGTGTGATGTCCTACGACCTCCATATGTACACAGTGGTATGATGTCCTACGACCTCCATATGTACACAGTGGTGTGATGTCCTATGACCTCCATATGTACACAGTGGTGTGATGTCCTATGATCTCCATATGTACACAGTGGTGTGTTCTCCACACACACACATACGAACGTTAAATAGATAAAAGTTTTTCAAGTCATGAACTTGCTCTCTCACAGTTCTGAAGATCGTAAATGTGAAATCAGTTTTCTGAAGCTAACGTGTCAGCACAGATGTCTCCTTCTGGAAGTTCTGAGTGGAGCATCCATTTCCCTGCTCTTGTAGGTCTGAGCAGCTACATCTTGCCTGCTCACTTGTCTTTTGCATAGTGCCTTCTCTGCTTCTTTCTTACAAGGATCCTGTTTATCACACCCCTGGACCAGCCTAGATAACGGAGGTTAATCTTCTTGTCTTAAAATCTTTAACCTTAACTACACCTTCTAAGTCTCTTGTCATAAAATTAATATTTTTCCAGATTCTGAGGAATAAGGCATGGATATATTTTTAATAAAATAATAAAATAGAATACAATAAGATAAAACAAAAACTAACACATCAGAATTGGACAAAACAAACAAACAGAAGGAAAAGAGCCCGAGAGGAGGCACAAGAGACAGAGACCCACTTGTTCACACACACAGGAGTCCAATAAAAACACTAAACTGGAAGCCATAATATATACACAAAGGACCTATAGAGTAAAAAGAGAGAAGAAAAAAATGTATAAATAAATTTTTTTTAAAAAAGGAAAAGCCTTGACATGACATTATGAGACAAGAAACTCCCAAAGATACTGTTGAGTTCATTTTCTGTTGGCCATCTATGCTGGGCATGCAAGGATATGGATATCTTAAGCAGCAATTATTCAGCCTACATTATACATACAACAATACACACATACAGCCATACAATAATAGCTGTTGAAAATCACAATTTTGGGAGGAAATAGAAGGGGAAAAAGAAGGAAAATATTCTCTTTACATCCTCCATATTTTATAAATACTACTTGAGATGTGCAAAGAAATACAAAGAGTTATAACACAATTTCTAATATTGCCTAAAACAGAGACTGATAGTATGTATTTTAACTACCATGACATTCAACTAATTTTGAATCAAATTTAAACTATTTTCCATCAAATAACCTAAAGTCCATCCTGGAATAGACACAAGACAAGTAAAATCAACTATGAGAGTTTCATCAGAGGAATGAAAAGTCAGCTGAGGTCTGAAGGAAATGAGGTGGTCTGGGTGATGATACACAGGGAGAAAGCTCCTCATACAAGGAATGTGGGGTGCATGTGCAGGAGTCAAGGGCGAGCCTGTGTGGCTAATGGTGTGTTCTATGGCAGCAAAGGGAAGGCTGCTGTGAAGAGCTGTGTAGTTCAGTAGGATGGTTAAAGACAGACCTAGGAAGGCTTGGTGTGGATGGATTTGATCTTAAGACAGATGTAGATCTTCTGAAAATGACATGGGTCATCAGATACATGAACTTAATTATTAAGGTGGCAGCCACTCTCCAAATTTATCATAAATTCAACATAAAGCCTGTGAAAATACCAGCTGTTTTTTTTTTCTTCAAAAATAGCAAACAGATCCTAAAATTCACATGGTAATGAAAGGATCGTTAATGTGATTTCAAGAGGAAGGAACAAAGTCAGAAAGCTTACATGTCCTGATTTCTTTTATTTTATTTTTCCCCTTTTATTGAAAATAGTTCTTTTTTCATACAATATATCCTGATTACAGTTTCCCCTCCTGCTACTCCTCCCAGTTCTTCCCCACCTCCACTCCCATCGGGATCCACTACTCTTCTGTCTCTTATTAGAAAAGAACAGGCTTCTAAGGGACAACAACAAAACATAACAAAATAAGGTAAAACAAAAACTATTACATTGAAGTTGGACAAGGCAAACTAACAGAAGGAAAAGAGTCCCAAGAGCTGGCACAAGAATCAAAGACTGACTCATTCACACACTTAAAAGTCCCATAAAAATACTAAAATGAAAGCTATAATATACACACAGAGTGCCTGGTGCAGACCCGTGTAGGCCCTGTACTTGCTGCTTCAGTCTCTGTGAGTTCACATCCTAATTTCAATCTCTGCAAGAATACTATAATGATGGCAGCATGAAGATGGAAAACTGGGCGATGGGATGGACTGAGATAAATCCTTACATTAACAGCTAGTCAGTTTTTTCCAAAGGTGCCATAATAATTCAATTGGAAAAGAATCGTACTTAAAAAAAAAAAAGAAAGAAATCTGCCAGAATAGTTGTTGTGTATAGGGGAAAACAAAACAAACAAACAAACAAACAGCCCAAAACCCTTAGATCTTAGTTTATTTCATATTCAAAAATCAGCTCAAAAGAGATCATGAACCTAAATTTAGAAGTTAAAAATTTGACACAGTCTTAAAGAAGGCACCCAGGCATGGTTTACTTTGAGATACTTTGCATTAGGGAAAAGCAAAGCAAAGCATATATGGGAATATATGCTCTGGCACGATTCACAAAGCGAGGCAATACATTTGCAAAGGGCTGCTGAAACTAGAACTGGACATTGCTGTGGGAGTGGAGAAACGGTCCAACTGCTTCAGCAAACAACTGGGAAGTTTCTCAAAGGCGAACAATGTCATCACGTGATCTATCAGTTGTGCCCTGGGATTTGTCACGAGAACTGAGAGCACACATCTACACATTCTACTAGAATGTTTACAGGAGCACTGCTTGTGGTACCCAGGATGGAAAAGGTCCAAACTTGCATCAGCTATGAAAAGACAAATGCATGTAGTGAATTCTTACAAATCACTGTCATGAGGCAAAAAGAGAACGGATCAGTAAAAAGGAAGAAAGTACTGACACATGCTTCAATACGGACAGAACTTGAAAAACCCTGAACTACACCAGAGAACCCGGTAAAGATGGCCACATATTGTCTGATTTCATCGGCATAAATTTCCAGAAGAAGAACATATTTCATGGCAGGAAAACAAATCAGTGATTATCTAGGTCTTGGGATGGTGCTGGAGTGGAATGGGGGTGATCAGATAGGATGAATTATTTCCTTTTGGTTGGTGAAAACATCTAAAGTTAGTCCATGTGCTGGCTGCAGATCCTCACAGGTAACAAACCTCACTTGATCAAGCTTTTCAATTGGATAAAATTTGTGGCATATAAATCTTATAAAGTTATTAAAATGAAGTACTAGCATATCCTGCATCATAGATAAACTTTAATACATAATTTATATTGAAAAAGCTAAACACAAAACACATGTTGCATTTTTTTTAATAGTGAAATGTCTAGAGAGGGCAAATGTACAGACGTGGAAGGTGAAGTGAGTGGCTGCCTAAGAGTTGGGGTGAGGGAGGATTGGTAAATGGGGTTTCCTTGTTGTGTAGCTGGAAGTTTTCCTGTGTCCCGCCCAACCTATGGTTGGGACAAATCCCTCCCACTCACTTTCCCCAAGTAAACACATAGAGGCTTATATTAATTATAACTGCTCTGTCTTTAGCTCAAACTTATTACTGACTAGCTCTTACACTTAAATTAACCCATAATTTTTATCTATGTTTAGCCACATGGCTTGGTACCTTTTCTCAGTTCTGCCTTGTCATCTTGCTTCCTCTGTATCTGGCTGACTCCTTTCCTCTTCCCTGAATTCTCCTAAGCTGCTCACCCTGCCTATACTTCTTGCCTGGCTACTAGCCAATCAGTGTTTTATTAAACCAGTGTACCAGGGCATTGTCCCACAGCATTGTTGAGAAGAGGGAAATCTTGTAAAGTTAAAGGGTGACTGGTGTATAACTCGATCAATATACTAAGCTATACAACTCCATCAACATACTAAGCTATACAACTCTATCAATATACTAAGGTATATACTACTGCATTATATAACTTAAAGAGTTTGCTTAATGGAATGTTAGTTATATGATAAAGCTGCAAAAATATTTTAAAACTACCTATAGATTGATGCAGTCAACTTTTAGTATAGAACTGGCAGAGAGAGAGATAAACATGTCAGCATTTTCAGATTGGAATCAAATCTGGCCGTTTTCCTGACTTTAAAGATGGGTATTTGCTCTTCACAGGTAGGATTAGAGTAGTTGGCCAGTAGTAGTCGACTGTGTGCTTTGTCCATTGCCTCTGTATGAATGAACAAATTCCCTGAGAGAAACACTTATAGGTGAAAAGATTTATCCTGGCTCCTAGCTTCACAGGGTCCAGCCCAAAGGCACTTGCCCCGTGAGCATGGGCAGAGCATCAGCAGGAGACTAGCGGAGGGGATCTTTCACTTCATCTGGACATGAAGCCAAGTGACCAGAGGGGTACTAGGAGGCAGGCTGTCTTTCAGTGGGAACCAGGTGATATTCCTTACGGCTAGATGCTTCCTCTGGCTAGATGGCACTCCCTAAGGTTTACAGAACCTTCCAAAACAGCACCACCAGAAGGGGTGGTATCAACACATGACCCTGTGGGGACAGAATATTCAAACTGGAACCCACATCATCTTCACAGTTGCCATGTAGCCCCAGGACACTGCAGCTATGCATGGCTGCACCTGAGGAGTAAGAGGACACTCTAGGGTGCATATGCTAAACCACGGCTGCTTTTCAAGTCAGCTAATTTCACAGCGGGAGATTAATTAGGATGTCAAATTGTTTCCCTGAAAATAGATGCAGTAAAAGGAGTGGCAACCTGTGGCTGTCTTAGTTCAGCAAAGCAAATGCTGAGAAATGTTTATGCCTGCAGTGTCTGGGTGCCTTTCATCTTGGCTATAACTGAGAGCCGTCTCTCTTTAGACACAGAGGGGGCTCTTCTGTGACAAGAAGTGTGTGCTGGAATAATTAAAAATCCAAAAGTCCATTTAAGCCTGTCATGGCCTTGCGTCAATAACCCGAGTCTCATATCAATGTCCTTATCAAAACTGTATTCTTCCATTCCTCTTAAATCAAGACACAAACAAGATATTATGTTGCAAAGTTCAAATTACAGGCAGTAAATTCTTAACTGATTTTTAGAAGACGTGGTATGCATTTCACGTGTGATTAGAGGCTGCAACCATTGGCCCAGGTGGAATATAGCGAATGTCGAGGAACACAAAAGCTGAGACCGGGTGCCACCAGGAGCTTTTTCAACACTAAAAGCTTTAGAGGAAAATGAGACTAAAGCAGGAGGAAGCAATTTATAAACTGTAGCATCCTACTTTGAAATTATTAATGTAACTTAAAATAATAGGGGCAACTTAAATACATATAGTTGAGTGTTGTGTTAATTTCCTACTGACTTGGACAGTCTGCATATGAAGTAAAAAGATGAAGGAGATCAATGTATTCATCCATCTGCTATCATGGAATGGGCATTAGTCAAAATTCCAAATGATCTTAAAACTGAAGGAATGATTAAGAAACATCTGACAAACTGTGGTCCAGCACGTGTTCACTGCGATGGCTGTGGTGCTCTGGCTTCTCAGCAGCACCCAGGGGGGTTCATCAGAGGGCTTGGGGTTGAACAGTCTCCCAGAATCCATACAATATCTTTAAATCCGGTTTCTCTGTGTTGATGAGATGAGAGCCTCCGGAGGCTCTGGTGTTTTCTTTGGTTAGGGACAAAGAAAAGCGGACAGAATTTGGCCCTGTTCTTGGAAGGGTCCTCACTGAGCTGAAGGGATCAAACATGGGAAGTGTGTCTTGAACATGGGCCTTCACTAAGAGATGGAACCAGGCCACACCTCCCGGCAGCTCTCTCTAGGAGAGAGAGTTAGAAGCAGTCTGTGCTATGACTTGACACTTCTCAATTTATGGTATCCGGCTCCTCCATGCTCTCTGTCATGTATGTTACACTGAACTAAACCCCATGACGTGAACCTCCCACCACCCCCTAAAAGGTTGTTATAAGTTTGATTCCTCTTCGCCCTGGGGATTGGTCTGCAGTATTCTGTGGGAATGGGGTTGTGGGGGTGGGGGCATTTGTTCAGCAATGTGTTCTGAATGCTTCTCTCTCAAAACGCTCGCTCCTCTGGCTTTCTCCCCCATCCCTGTCATGGTCCCTCTCTCTCTTTCCCTAGCTCTGTCTTTCCCCACTCTTAAAGAAGCTCTCCATGGCTTTTAAAGGGAATCCTCTCCTTCCCTTTAAGGCTTACTCCCACCTCAAGGACCACTTTTGGCCTTGAGGCTCTTTGACTCTAATAGACCTTGTACCTGAAGGGGACTGAGCTGGCTGGTTTTACATCAGCCTGACATAAGCTAGAGTCACCAGTGCTGTGGGATGGTCTGTATGTCAAACATGTTGCTTATTGGTCAATAAATAAAACACTGATTGGCCAGTGGTCAGGCAGGAAGAAGTATAGGCGGGACAAGGAGGAGAGAATTCTGGGAAGTGGAAGGCTGAGGAGACACTGCCAGCCGCCACCATGACAAACAGCATGTGAAGATGCCGGTAAGCCACAAGCCATGTGGCAAGGTATAGATTTATAGAAATGGATTAATTTAAGATATAAGAACAGTTAGCAAGAAGCCTGCCACGGCCATACAGTTTGTAAGCAATATAAGTCTCTGTGTTTACTTGGTTGGGTCTGAGCGGCTGTGGGACTGGCGGGTGAGAGAGATTTGTCCTGATTGTGGGCCAGGCAGGAAAACTCTAGCTACACACCAGAGAGGAAGGAGCCTCAACTGAGAAAATGCCTCCATCAGATCAGACTGTAGTGCATTTTCTTAATTAGTGATTGATGTGGAGGGCCCAGACCATTGTGAGTAAGAACCCCTTGGCTTGTGGTTCTGGGTTCTATAGGAAAGCAGGCTGAGTAAGCCATGGGAAGCAAGCCAGGAATCAGCACCTCTCCATGACATTTGCATCAGCTCCTGCCTCCAGGTTCCTGCCCTCTATGAGTGCCTGCCCTCAATGTTTTCCCTGAAAATAGATTCAGTAAAAGGAGTAGCAACCTGTGGCTGTCTTAGTTCAGCAAAGCAAATGCTGAGAAATGTTTATGCCTGCAGTGTCTGGGTGCTTTTCATCTTGGCTATAACTGAGAGCCGTCTCTCTTTAGACACAGAGGGGGCTCTTCTGTGAGATTCATATGATGATGAACTGTTTTATGGAAGTGTGAGTGAAATAAACCCTCTCCTCCCCAAGTTGCTTTTAGTCATGGTGTTTCATATAGCAATAGCAACCCTAACTAAGACAGGATTATGGTCAGCTTCCTTTCTGGACCGATGACTACTATTCTTTTATTATATTGAACACTGTGGAGTGGGGAATATATTCGGTCACCATCGCTGATCTAGGAATCTAGGTGAAGACACACGTGATTAACATCTGTCTGGTTGCCTTTTGCCTACATTGTCAGAGATCTGTGGAAATGGCACTTGGATGTCTGTCAGGGAAAAAAAAACTTACTTTGACAGGTACCAAAACAGCTTGCCATTGCCTCCTTAGACAGTATTATTATTATTCAAAAGACATACAACTTAATACTCTGGCAGTATAACTATTCAATAGATGTACTATTGAATCTAACTCTTGATAAGGCTCACCCACAACCAGAGCATTCCTGACTTATTAGGACCCTCAGAATACTGGGAAAAGAGTGCTTGTTTTAAAGAGCTCTGCTGTGTGATCAGAGGCTTGGGACCCCAGGAAAGGAAGAGAGAGCCAACTTGTAAAGACTTGAGCAATAATCTACCTCCTGCACCTGCTTGTTTCCTTTCTACGAGGTCTAAAGCAGATCATGGGCTTTGGTGTCTGAATCTCAGCATACATTAGCCGTGTGAGCTCTTGTCTCTTCACTTGTAAAGAGAACTGAATGAAAAAGTTGCCTGAGGAGTTATGATGGAAAATGAGGTGCTGAAATTGATTCATCAGTGTGCATTTCAGAAGATCCTTCCTGTGAGAGCACAGAGATGGCTTTCTGTGGTCTGTGCTTTATCTTTGATGAGTTCCATGACATTTTGAGGATGCAATCACCATGGCCCTGATAAAATACTTGTATTCTGAAGATTCCCAAGCTGGGTACCAGATGCTGCTGCACAAATCAGGAGCCTCCTCAACCTGAATCTAATTCATGACCTAGGTGAAGAATGAGGAATGAGGAGCAATTGTAAGTATAAAATGCTAGCTTTAAAATATAAATATAGTTTAAAATAATGTATGCTCGTGATTTTATGGTCTCGAGCACAGAATTTCCTCAGAGGATTTGGACAAATCACTGTGTGTGTATTAAGCATACAATTGCCAAGGATATCCTTGGCAACCAAAGGGTAATTGCTCAGGAACAGTTGCCTTCTGGTAAGAAAGAGAGGCCAAGCATGAGTGAGGAATCATTCCAAAGCTTTCTGAGAAAACTGTAGACTAAGCCCGTAAGCTCAGGAGGGATTCTTACGCTGTTAACTGTGAGGAGTGGTCACGCATTCAGTGTGACATTTTATTAGATGAAGTCAAACTCTGAAGGGCATCTAGGAGAGAGCCCTCTGAGAATCAAGCTATTCAGTTAGTCTTGTCAGCAACATATTTAACTTATAAGGGGAGACTATGTGAACTATCCACACTTCAGAAAATGAGACTAGTAAGATATTTGGTGATTTAGAAGCCGTTTGAACAGGGTCATTTGCAAAAGAGTGTCACCTACAGGGTCACTTGTGAAGGTAAAACCAGTTGTGAGTAAGTGGGTATAGGCCCTCAATTCATCAGTAAGCTAGAATACAGACTTTCATTTGGGATTATGACCAAAACCATCACACTACTGTGCTAAAATGGGCCTAGGAATTTTACAAGATGGGTATAATTAAGGGCTACTATTTTTTATTACTTTGCAAATTATTTTAAATTCAGAAAGAGTGATATATTTAAACATAAAAATAGTTGATAGCATGAATAGTGGATTATGTAAAAACATTAAAAATTTCTATAATTATTTCCAAAGACAAGTCATATCACATCTACCATATCCTACCCATTATCCTCTCTTATCTTCCTCCACCTCTTATCCAACTCTATGTTTTTCACAAGTCTGCCTCATACTTTCATGCTGTGTGTGTGTGTGTGTGTGTGTGTGTGTGTGTTCCACTGCATTTAACTAAGATTGTTTGAGTGAGCATGGATGTGGGATTATTTACTTGACCAAGGGTAATTTACCAGTTGATACACCATTGAGGAATTTTCTTCTCCCTTCTCCAGCAACCATTAAGTGCTTATAACTTCTTAGGGAGTGGTGGGGACTTATGAGCCCATCCCCATCCATGATGGAATGCTTATAGTTCAGTCTTACACAGGTAACTACTGCTTCTATGAGTTCTTGGGTACAGCAACAATGTCGTATACAGAAGACAGAATATCACAACACTCTTCCCTATCTTCCCATGCTTACACTATTTTTCTACTTTGTCTCCCTCAATGTTCTCTGAACCTTAGAGTAGGTAGAAAAGATGTTCCACTTAGGCTGAACATTCAATAGTCACTCATTCTCAGCATTTAACCAGTTATGAGCCTATGAGTCTCTAAATTAACCATCGCCTATGGCAAACAGAAGCTTCTCTGACCAAGGCCTAGATTAATGCTAATCTATGGAAATAAACATAAAAATTTAAAAGGCAAAACAGCAGTAACATATTCTCTCAGAAGCCTACAATCTCCCCATTCACAGGTTTTGACTAGATTTGCAGTACCAGGCATGAATTCCGTCCTGGGAAGTGAGTCTCAAGCCCAGTCAGAAAGCAGTTGACTACCTCCAATAAAAGTCATGCCACTATTGCACCAGTGGGCACATCTTGCCTGGAAAGTTGATATTGTAGCTCACAAGGATCACAGCTATATAAAAGTGGTAATTTTTTTTCCCTCAAGGAGTCTACATAGCACTTTCTGCTACTATGTAAGCTAGTCATCGGTGAGGAAGCTTCTGCTTAATTTCAGGTTGAGTTTTCTATGTTTTGCAATCAAAGTGTGTGGTGTTTTCAGCAGTAGGGACTTACCATCAAGTTATTCTGGGCAACCAAGAGTACAGGTAATGATCTGAGTTATTTTGTAGGCCTCTGAGACACACCTGACTAACATCTCATAGAGGGGTGGGTGTCTCATGCAGGACACTGGCATTTTTCAATTAATAGCTTACAAATTCATGCTATGAATATTAATTATTATTGTGAATGACATGAATATTAATGTGAATGATGATAGAAGTTACTAGTGGCACTAAAGCAATGGGAAGGGAATATAGCTTGTATTTTATTTGTTTGTTTGTTCACCTGTAGTACTGGGAACAGAATCTATGGCTTTGCTCATGCTAAGCAAACACTGCACCACCAAGTCATAGCCTCAGCCCTGCATAGTATTTCTTATAGAACTGCAAGTGCAAATATAGAAGGAACAGAAAACAGAGAGAAACAAAATAAAGGAAAGGGTGGGTGACTCAGCGGGCACCCTAGGTGTGGATTTGGTGTAGCTTAGCCAAACTGCTGTTCTGGTGAGGCCTGTCTTCTATCAAATACTAATGAGAGATCTCATATGGGCCAAGGATCCTTAGTCAGATGTGCTCCCTCAAGTAAATCTAAAAAGAAGGCGAAAGTAATGTCCTAGGTGACACTTTCATATTTGTTATCTCATTACTAAATTGAACAGCCATCTATATTATTTAAATTATCAGCTCTAATTTCCTTGAGGGGAAGTCAAAGTCCAAGAGGTTCAAATAACAAGGTAACTTTTGTTATTGTTATTGCTTTAAAGCAACAGACCAAATTTTTTAAAAAAAGATATATTTAGCTTACTTTATATATATGAATGCTTTGCCTAGACACATATATGTGTTCCATATTTGTGCCTGTTGAATCCCTTGTAACTGGGTTCATGAATGGTTGTGAACTACTATATAAGTGATAGGAACTGAATTCAGATCTCTACAAGAGCAATAAGTACTCTTAACCACTGAACCATCTCTCTAGCCACAAATAACAAGATCTTATGTGGTTAAATTCTTTTAAAATATTTCTACTCATTCTGAATTTCATACAATGTATTTTGATTGTATTCAATCCCACTCCTCCTCCTACCGCCTTCCAAATCTACCTTCACCTCTCTACCTTCCCCAAATTCATGTCCTCTTGTTTTTGTTTTTTTTTTTTGTTTTTTGTTTTTTTTTTTGGTCTTATTAACCCATTGACCTAACTTGTTCTTTCCATGTACTCCTGGGTAAGGGGTCGACCTACTAGGAGCCATACTCTTAAAAAAAGCTGAGTCGCCTTCCCCCAGAATCCATCAGCTATCCACATCTCCTCTGTTAGGAATGGGAACTCATGAACACCTTCCTCTTCCAATGTAGGATGTTCCCTGGCTTGTGCAGGTAACCATGATCTCTGAGGACATGAGTACAGTGGTCCTGTCCTGTCTGGAAGACATGGGTTTGTTCCAGTCCTCCTTGAGCTCTGATTCTTAATGCTCTCACTCTCTGATGATGCCCGAGTCTTGGCAAGCAGGTTATGAGATAGATGTCTCATTTGTGGCTGCACACACACTTCTCTGATGAAGTCTTAGAGCTCCACTAATAATACAGATAGAGATAAGAATTTAGGGGAAAGTTTGAGATTATAGCTGTTCAGCAGAGTAATACTAGTATGTTCACTCTTAGGGCCTATAAAATCCCCAGCCTTCCAAATCTATGTATGTTTGTCTTCCTGTGGAGCAGGCTTTAAATCCAAATCAGAAAGGTATACTATAATATTCATGCCACTATTGTACCCATGAGTATATCTTGCCATGCCAGAAATGACTGCATTTCACAGGGTTCATAGCTGAGGAAGACTTTCGATGACTTTTTAACCCCAGCAGCCTGCACAGCACCTTCTAGTACCATGAAAGCTGGCCAGCAGGAAGGAAGCTTCCTGGTGGGTACCAACTCCACATCCTGTGACCAATGTGTGTGGTATCTTCATCAATAAGGCTTTACCATCAAGTTCTCATGGGCAACAAAGAGCAATCATAATAGCCTGTATTGTTTCAGGGGGTTCTGGGACACCTCTGACCCAAATTTGAGGGGAGATATCCCACACCCAGCACTGGGCTTTTTATTTAGCAATTTGTGGCTTCAGCGGTGAGCATACTCCCCTGAGTAGGGTAACTCAAACTAAATTCTTTTAGATGATATAAATTATATGAGTATGTATTATTTATGTGAAGCTTATAAAATACTAGGTTTCCATATGGCCTTTTCAAACATTAGTTATTCCTCCCGCAAGTGGATGAATTCTTTAGCGAGCTATTGAAATCCATTGTCTTTGCTTCAGAAACACAGTTTTTTGTACATGTCCTCTAGGTGTGGCTGCTTGTGTAGTTCTAAAGAAGGGTGTAACTGTAGCTGACAGTGTGAGACCAGGACAAAAGGGGAAGAAATGAGGGCATAGAATAGTCTGGGTTCATGACCGGCAGACTGGGAACTGTGGCATTAGAGATGACCCTACCTGAGCTGACTTTTCAGTAACATCAGCTTGTGTAGGGGAGAAGTAACAAGGTCTAAACTACAGTGGGTAACATGGAGGGTAAACTACATGCACTCAGGAACATGTGATTAGCTTACCTCCGTTTGTACGTTTCCAAAGATAGGAAATACATCTCAAGATCAATGGATGCTAAGATAAAAAAAAGTGCTCCTTCATTATTTAATACACACATATAAAATGAGTGTTTAGTGACATATTGGAGATATTGCTTAGGTATGAGGTTGGAGTAGCACTTTTTATCATCCGTCTCAAATTAAGTTTTAAGACCTACATAGACAAAAGTCTTGGAAGAGTCAATTAGGGAAAGAGAGGAAGACAGACAAGACGGGAAGTATTGGGAACAGATGA
>CABHPH010161375.1:8122-31181 GCA_902168325.1 Peromyscus nudipes | reverse complement strand
CCCAAAATTGACTCTGGCCTCCACCCACACACTTGTGCACTCACACCCCTACATATTTGTGTACACTCAAGATCCTATTATAATTTCTCTGCACCTTACCTGTTGTCAGCCATCCCCCTCATTTGTTTATATGCCATCCCCTTTTCCTTTCCTGGGCACCCAATTCTCAACTGCTTGGAGAACTCCTATTAGTCCTACAAAACCCATAGAGTTGTTACTCGTGGGGAGAAGCCTTCCTGTATTATGAGCCCTTTCCTTGGATGTGATATGGACTGTACTCCTCTGGGTCCTGTTATTGACTCTCTCATTGTCTTCTAACCATGACTCCTAGACCAGAGCAGATGTGAGCAACTTAGGGGCAGCATCTAGGTCACCTTTTCCCCTGAACCCACTGTGGGATGTGTCACATAGTAGGTGGTCGTGAAAGTCACTGAGAGGAAATGAAAAGCATTGGGAGGTGTGGGAGGGGTGTCTCCCCTTCAAGCCAAAGTCTTGAACACTAAAGTGAGAGCGAGCGAGACAAGCCCCTTCTCCCCAAGCCCCTTCTCCCTGGTAGAACTTGAATGCTACAAATGACCACATTAGAGTGCCGGGCTTACTGGTCTTCTTACTGACCGAGTGGAAGACTCTGTAGTGTCCCAAAGCCTCAGCCTGAAACCCTGCAGCCTCACAAATTGCCCGAGTTTATTTGGGGAGCAGAATTCGATTTGCATGTCAGAGGAGCCACTATCTGGTACCTGATGTAAGACTAATTTTATTATTAAATTATCAACACTGATTTACTGAGAAATACGGTACTGCCGGGAGCTATTTTTAACCTCCTGCCTGAGCCGAGACTCGGGCTCCGCAAACAAATCTTCCTTTGAAGGACACTGCATTTGCAAAAGTGAATTAGGTGAACAAATATCCGTCTATTCATGAAGTTTCTTTATTGCGAAATAAATAAATAACGGCCTGAATGCCTTCATTGTCCCCCTGGCTGGTTTCCACGCAGGCTGATGGCGACGGCTTCTGCGGAGCCCTGCGGCGATGGGAGGGGCGCCATTGGGTGGGAGGCGCCCGGAAGTGCTGCCTGGGGCACCAAAGACGGGCTCCTGGCTGCCAAAGTCACCACCTGGGCGTCCCCAACCCTGCACTAAGCTAGCGGGGATCATCCCAGTCCTGTTCAGAAGGGAGGGCGAAGGGGAGCCTCTGAGGCTTCTGCCTGTGGGATCTTGGCGGGTTCTTAACTTGAGCCTTTGTGCCCTCTTCTCTCACCCAGAGTTAATCCTGCCTCCTTTCTGAGAGGTTGAGAGGATTAAATGAGATACCACACATATCGAGCAATTACCACACGCAATTGCCACACAACGGTTACTGTCACAGTCCTTGTTGGGAGAGGTAAATGTGAAAAAAGGTAAAGATAGCTTATCTGGCCAGCCCCGTGGTATGTGGCAGAAGAATGGAACCTAAGGTCAGTTCTAGCCATCCGCCAGACAAGCCATGGACCTCTCTGTTCTTTATATTCCAGGTCTACAAAACAGTGTAGTTCAGTGGTAGAGCATTTGTCCAGCATGCCTAAGACCTGAAATTCCAGTCCCAGACCTAAGTAGGAGTAGGAGGATCCCCCGTAGGGGTGGGGACCTCAAGTATAGACTGTACATTGGGTCACAGGGCTAGTTCAGTAGCCTGGGGTGTTACAATATGGCTCCCTCTTAGCAAGACCGATACTGAATGTGGTGATGTATGCCTGTACCGAGAACTCGGAAGCTGGAGGTTGTCCTTGGCTACATAACAAGTCTGAAACCAGCCTGGAACACAAGAAATCCTGTCTCAAAACAAGTATTAATATAATCAATCATTCTGTTCCTTGGTGCCGTGTGTGTGTGTGTGTGTGTGTGTGTGTGTGTGTGTGTGTGTGTGTGCGCGCGCGCGCGCCAGAGGTCAACATAAAATTTCTTTCTCCTTTGCTCTCCCCTTTATCTTTTGAGGCAAGTTCTCTCACTGAATCTGGAGCTCACCAGTTCAGCTAGACTGACTGACTGCCCGGTGAGCTCCAGGGACCCTGTCCTCTCCCTGTCCACCGCTCCTCCGTGGCTGGGGTTGCACAGGAGTATAGTCACGCTTGTCATTTGTGTGAGCGCTGGGGATCCAAACTCACACTTCACCCACTGAGCCCGTCCTTGATGCTATCCTTAAAACTCCGTCACCCTCCACTCAAAACCTAGTGCCAGGGACCACAAATACAGCTTAGCAGTTAAGAGTTCTTGCTGCACTCTTAGATTAGTTCAAATCTAAGCACTCATGTAACAAGCCAGGTATCCTTCACACGCCTGTAACCCCAGCTTTGAAGGTAGTAGAGACAGGAGGATTACTGAGCCTTGCTGGCTTTCAGTGTACCCAAGAAAATGCAATACAGGGAGAGACCTGGACTCTAAGAATTAGGTGGTAAGGACACCTGATTGCCCTCCTCTGTTTTCTCAAAGTATACACAGGCACAAGCACCTGCACACACAAGTGTGCATGCATTCACACAGACAGTCATACACAGGTGTGTGCACTCACACAAGTGTGTATGCACTCACAGACATTCACAATCACACAAGTGTGTGTGTACTCATACAAGTGTGTATGCACTCACATTCACAATCACACAAGTGTGTGTGTACTCATACAAGTGTGTATACACTCACAGACATTCACATGCAAACCTAAGTAAATAAATCTTAAAAGAAAAAGATTAAAGGGGTGTGGTGGACACACAAGGAGCAGGGTATTTGGGTTTGAGTGGTTTTTGAGACAGGGTCTGTATAGTTCAGGATAACCTTTGTCTTAGTTAGGGTTTCTATTGATGTGGCAAAACGTCATGGCCAAAAGCAAGTTGAGGAGGAAAGGGTTAATTTTGCCTACTCTTCCATGTAACAGTTCATCATCATCATCGAAGGCAGTCGGAGCAGAAGCTCATCAAACAGGACAGGGACCTGGAGGCCGGAGCTGACACAGAGGCCATGGAAGGGTGCTGTTTACTAGCTTGTTCTCACAGCTTGCTCAGCCTGCTTTCTTATAGAACCCAGGACCACCAGCCCACATCAATCATCAATTAAGAAAATGCCCTGTAGCCTGCATATAGCCTGATCTTATGGAGGTAGTTTCTCATTTGAGGGTCCCTCCCCTCAGATGACTCTAGCTTGTGTCAAGTTGACATAAAACTAACCAGGAAAAACCTTGAACCCCTCCTAAGTGAATTACCTTGCCTCTACCTCCTAAGTGCTGGAATTACAGGTGTGCAGCACCAAGTCCAGTTTATGCAGAGCTGAGGTTTGAACTCAGGACTTCAAGCATGCTAGGCAACACCCTACCAAATGAGCTATATCCCACTGCTAGAAAGCAGGTTTTGAATGAAGCCTTTGCTTACCAAACCAGCTTTCAAACTGCAGAGTACTCTGCCCTTGAACAGGGCCTGGGTCTTCTGCACGTGCATCTTGGAGCTGGGGAGAGAAGCAGCAAGCTATTCAAAGCTTTCCAAGGTCCATATTGATCCCAAAGAGGGGGGCAGGTCTTGAATGAGGCTTAGTCTGGACAACATGCCCTCAATGTACCTGCTGGAATGGGCTGTGCTGACCCTCACAACCTCTAGTCTTGGGGGCTTAGGTGGGATTAGCAGGTATCCTTGCTGTGCATGACAGAGGTCCCAGGCTGTGTGCATCAATTTGAAAGCAGGCTGTAATGGACCTGGGCTGTCAATGGGAGTTTGCATATTCATGTAGCAGAGCTGTAAGACTTAGTTACTGGCTCCAGGCCCAATTACACAGGGGTTTATTAGCCTGGAGTCACCTGGACCACCCCACCCCACCCCCATCAGGATCTGCACTGTGAGCCTGAGTTGCATACAACCTCAATGTTTACTAGTAAGAGGTAAAGCTTACCACCACCTCATCCTCTCTGGAGGCCAAAGCGTGGATGGCGAGAAGGGTCCTGGGTTAAATTCTAACCTGGATATACAAAACAACCATGGCAACCCCTGTACCTGCCCAACGGATGCACTTGTTGTAATTTAAATATGAAACTCCCCCCCCACTGGTTCATGTGTTTAAATACTTGGTCCTCAGTTTCTGATGCTGCTTAGAAAGTTGTGGAGCCTTTGGGAGGCAGGCCCTTGCAAGAGGAAGTAGGTCACTGGAGGTGGGTTATGAAGTTTTAGAGCCTGACTTCCCATTCTCTCTCATGCTCCTGTGGTAGTGCCTTCTCTACCACGATGAATTATACCCTCTGGAACTATAAGCCCAAACACTTTCTCCCCTGTGTTGCTTTTTGTTGGGGTATTCCATCATGACCATAGGAAAATGACTAATACATTTGTTCTAATATCATTTCTGTTTCTGTGATTTAAAAAAAAAACTGAAAAAAGCAACTCAAGAGAGAAAGGGTATATTTCAGCTCCCATTTCCAGGTTACAGTCCATCATTGTGGGGAAATCGGGGCAGGAATCTCAAGCAGTTAGTCACATCACACCTACAGTCAAGAGCAGAGAAAGGAATGCATGCGTGTTCACTTGCTTGCTTGTTTGCTTATGCTCACCTCCATTTCTCCTCTTAGGAGGACCTCCTGCCTAAGGAACGGTGCCACCCACAGTGGGCTGGGTATCCCCGCATCAATTAATTTAGTTAAATTAAGACAATCCTTATAGACATGCCCACACGCCGACCCAATGTAGGCACTCCCTCGTTGGGACTCTTCCTCAGAGACTCTAGGATGTGTCAAGTTGACAGCTAAAGCTGACTGTCACACTTGTCTCTGTCTCACAGGACTACTGAAGGGATTACAATAATGTCTGGAAGTGTTCGAGGTGGCTCCCAACACAGATGCTGTTAAAACTGAAATCCATTCTTGTCTCACTCCAATGGCCTTGGTTTGATAATTTCTGAAATATTTTGGCTCATCAGAGGACAACATAATGTCTGGTCATCATTTCAACAAGATTACCTACCCTCTTGCATCTCAAATGCTTATTCTGTACCTTCTACTGTGTTCTTACACCTCATGGATCCTCCCAAGCACCCGCACAGAAGGACACAAGCCACATCTTACAGATGGGTGGAAGGGAGGCTCAGCAGGTTCAGGCATCTGCTCAAGTATTGCAAAGGTAGTTTGTAGTAAACCTCACTTTGAATCCTAGTTCGCAGACTATAATGAGGGCTTACCAAGCATAAATTGCTTAGAAAAGTAGCCAGGCGACACTGAACAGAAAGTGACTCCCGTATGACTGCATGTGCATCATATGAGCGTGTGTGTCTGGAAAGCAGGGGACAATCTTGGATGTCCTTTTTCAGGGACCGCCACCTTGTTCTTTGAGACAGGGTTTCTCACTGGCTCGGAACTTGCCAGTTAGTCTAGGCTGGCTTGACAGCGAGCTCTAGGGATCTGCCTGTCTCGGCCTCCCAAGAGCTGGGATTATCACCACATCTGGATTTTTCAGTTGGACCCTGAGACTCAAACTCAGACCCTCATGCTTACAAGGCAAGCACATTACTGACCAAGCCATCTCTCCAGCCCACAAAGTGATTCTTTTCAAAATAAATGTTTAAATGACAGGTGCTATGGAACACAAAACGTTCCCTTTCTGCATGGTCCTGTACATTAGGTGGCATTTTCTAGAAGAGAAAAAAAATGGTGATGGGCGAGACAGCTCAGCAAATAAAGGCCCTGGCCATGCAGACCTGCTGGCCTGCATCTCTCCCTGGAGTCATGTGAAAGTGGAGGACAAAGGCCAGCAAGACGGCTCAGTGGGTAAAGGCCCTTGTCACTGACAACCTGAGTTTACACATGTCAGAAGGAAAGAATGGATTCCCACAAGTTGTCCTTTGACCTCCACGAGCCTGCCATGGGAAGTCGCTTCACAAACACAAACACACATATACATACACAATAAATAGATATAATGTGATGAAATTTTTGAGTGAGAGAAGCAAGTCCATGATGTCTTCTGACTTCCACATGCGTGCCTGACATATCCGACCACACATAACAACAATGCGTTAAATGTTTAAGACTGTGGCCTAGAGATCAGATGGTAAGTAGCAAATGACCAGTAGTTGGGGTGGGGGGACAAAAAGTGGATCATTGAAGTCAGGTGTACCCAGGTTTCAATCTCTGGGGGTTCCTTGGTTGTGTGACCTTGGGCATATCACAAGACTTCTCTGTTTCAGCCTTTAAGACATTTCACTTGCTGGGTCTCAGTTTACTGCGTTGTTGAGATTAAGCTAGTTAACATACATAAAGAGGATTGTCTCGGTAAAACCCAAAAGGCTTAAATTGCTTTTCCCTCCTGGCTCTCTACCTTCTGACCTGGTTGCTATCAAAGGGCCAGGCTATTTTGAGACACTCCACTGGTGTCCACTGCTCAGTTTGGTTGCTGGAGACACATCAGAAGTCCTGATGTCCCAGAACCCTGGCTCCTGCTGTCCTCCAGCTACCGGGCATCAGGGGAGACTGTCCTGCTCCTCCCTGCTCACCCCCTGAGCCCCAGGTCCAGTGTGGGGAGAGGGACATGGGGACTGCAGGAAAAGAAGGCAGGGAGGGGCCATTCCCCAGACCCCAGACTTGTGGAGCTTGGCCAGCCATCAAGGAGTTAGGTAGAAGCTGACTGAGCTCGCCTGCTTCACATCCATGAAACAGTAGCCTTGCGAGCATCACCTCCACCTGGAGAAAGGGACTTATTTTGTGAAGCCCAATGAAGTTCCACTTGGACAGGCAGACACACACTAAGAAGCAGAGCTTGGGCAGGAGAGGTGGCTCAGGAGATACAGAGCTTGCCTTGCAGGCACCTGGACCTGAGTTTAATCCCTAGAACCCACATTTTAAAAACAACAGATGCTGTAGTGCATGCACTGAGACGTACATGACATGCGCGTGCGTACACACACACACACACACACACACACACACATGCACACACACACACAAATTTAAAAGGCAGGGTTACTGTAGATACCCCTTGGGGGAAGAGGGTGGGCAAAGAGCAGCTGATAAGTTGTGTGCAAATCCACGCTGATGGGTGTTAGAAAGTTTTAGAAGAATGCAAACCACTGTGCGATTACTGAAATTATCTCTGGGGGAGAAATCAAAGAAAAGGAAGGAGAATTTTTTTTTTACTTTCCGTTTATATTTATCTATATGGTTTACATCTTTTTTAAAGTGTGTATTATGCCAACGGTTTTCAAAAGATGTTTTCCATTTGGAGAAAATAAAAGCATCGTGACAGCAAAAGTGCCGAGTGACGGACCCACTAGAAATGAAGCAATCTTCCCAGGAGGCCAGAACACAGGAGGTGCTCCTGGACATGGGAGCTGAACAGTCCAGGGGGCTCAACATGACAGTGGCCACGCTTTCATTTGGACTGGAAGGTTCTGACAATTCCTAGAGGCACAGCGAGGGCCTCGTGGGCTGTAATAATGCTTCTTTGTATAAGGTGGTGTAACTCACCCAACCAAACAATGCTTGAGGTAGATAGGGTCCCATCTTTTCAGAATACTGACTCAGCCCCCACTTTGATCCCACTGGGAAATCACATCCCAGAATCAGGCACACCTGTCATCCCAGGACTCAGGAGGCTGAGGCAGGGTGGTCCTGAGTCTCATGATGACTCAGACTACGGAGTAAGACCCTGGCCCCAAAATAAAATCAATAAACTGCATGTGGTGGTACACACCTGTAATTACAGAGCTTGGGGGATTCATGAGTTCAAGGTCATCCTTCTCTATAAAATAAGTCCCAGTCCAGCCTGGGCCATGTGAAACTCTTGTCTCTAAATAAGCAAGTTAATTAATTTATTTTAATAAAAATAAGGGCATAAAGATATATATAACTCACTTAGGATTTTTCTTGGGTTTTTGTCAATGTGTTTTGGTTTGGGGGGATTTTTTTGTTTTTGTTTTTTTGCCTACCATATGTGCAGCCCTAGGTTATTATCTCAGTACCTCATAGACTGGGCAGAGTAGCACACACCTATAATCCCAGCACTTGGAAGGTAGAAGCAGGAGAATCAAGAATTCAAGGTCACTGTAGGTTACATAGTAAAGTCAAGGCCAGTCTGTACTTCATAAGGCCCTATCTTAAATTAAATAAATAAATAAATAAATATGAAAACTTATACAAACATAGAAATCCTTCTAAGATTTAAGTCCTTTGGATCCCACTGGTTGCTTTCATCCATCCAGATAGCCACCACTCACCCACTCATACCCCATCTATACACACACGCACTCATCATCCATCCATCTATCCACCATCTGTCCACCTACCCACTCATCCACCCATCCATTCATTAATCCATCTCCCCATCCACCCAACTATCTGTTCACCCATCTACTCACCAACTGTCCATCTATCTATCCACTCAACAAGTGTTTATGGAGCACTCACTGGGGAAAGGCACCACTGTAAGTTCGAGGGACAGAGGTCATTCCATGGTCATTCCATTTCTAGGGACACAGGGTCTTACCTTGTGAAGCTTATAGTCCACAAAGAACTCAGACAGCCGGGCGTTGGTGGCGCACGCCTTTAATCCCAGCACTCGGGAGGCAGAGGCAGGCGGATCTCTGTGAGTTTGAGGCCAGCCTGGGCTACCAAGTGAGCTCCAGGAAAGGCGCAAAGCTACACAGAGAAACCCTGTCTCGAAAAACCAAAAAAAAAAAAAAAAAAAAAAAGAACTCAGACAGTCCGGTGTGTGTTTATATATGATCATGTACGTGCCCATGCATATGTGTGCATGTGCTTGGGAAGGCCAGAGGTCAACCTTCAGTGGTGCCCTTCTTTGGGAACTGTTTACCTTCTTTTGTTTTTGAAACCGGCACTCTCCCTGGGCTGGAACCTGCCAAGTAAACTGGGCAGGTTCTCCACCAAACCCCACGGATATGCCTATCCCTGCCAACTCAATGCTGAGGCTACAAGTACACACCACCACACCCAGTTGTTTTTCAACATGGGTTTGGGGAAGTGCACTCAGGTCCTCAAGCTTGCATAGGAAACACTTGACTAAGTGAGCCAGCTCCTTATTCACATTCCCCACAGGATTCAGGCTCTGACATCACGTGAACTTTGGTAGCATCCCTTGCTCTTACCTCTGTCTGCCTCAGTGTCCTCAGCTGTGAAGTGGGATGTTAGTACCCCAAGTGGGGCTTTGAGGCCACAGCTGTACTTGGTATAATTCCTAATGTGCTATACGGGGTGGGTGACAGGTTGTGCTGTGAAAGGTCTTAGCACTAGACAGCAGGCACATGTGGATACTCTTCAAAACCAGTGTGGTAAAATTTGTTCTGCAATCTGCGACACAGACTGTTTGCTGCATTGCTGCTATGGTCCTGCCATCTTTCGTGAAATGCTGACCCTCCTTGAAAGAAATTCAAATACAGGAGTCGCAGGAGGCCCACGCATGACTGGGGAATAGCAACTCTCAACTGCTAGTTGTGTTCTCCAGTACTCAGAGAGGCTCTAGGAGTGACCCTCCCTGCTTAGACGTGCATGGTGCTGTAAGTTACCCCCAACCACAACTGCAGAGCCTGCAAGAATCTAGTTTAAGAGGGAAGTATTGGAACTCTGGTTGGTACCATTAGCCTCACTATGTGTGATGGTTAATATGAATTGCCGATGGTAGGGTCTAGAATCATCTGGGAAATGGGCTTCTGAGAATGCTTCTTGGGTTATCTTGATTAGGTTAGCTGGTGTGGGAAGACCCATCTTAAACTTGGGGAACCATTCCCTGGGTGGAGGATCCTGGACTGTACAATATGGAAAGGAGGAGCTGGGCAGTATGCATGCATCCATTGCTCTCTGCTTCTTAGTTAGGATTACTTAGTTAGGATAACTGTCTTAGTTGGGATTCTCTTTTGCTGTGAAGAGACACCACGGCCACGGCAACTCATATAAAGCAAACATTTCATTGAGGTAGCGGCTTACAGTTTCAGAGGTTCAGTCAGTTGTCATCATGACGGGGAGCACGGCAGCGTGCATGCAGACATGGTGCGGGAGCTGAGAGTGCTACATCTTGCAAGCAACAGGAAGCCTATTAACTGTCACACTGAGGGAAGCTTGAGCAAAAGAAACCTCAAAGCCCGCCCCCACATTGACACACTTCCTCTAACAAGGCCACACCTCCTAACAGCCCCACCCGCTTTGGGGACCAATTTCTTGCAAACCACCACATTGACTGTAAATGTAACGTGACCAGTTACTTCAGTCTCCTGCTGCCTTAACTTCCCTGCTATCATTGTTCCCTAAACTATGAGCCAAACTGAACCTTTCTCCCTTGAGCGGCATTTGTCAGAATATTTTACCACAGCAACAGGAAAATAAACTAAGACAGTGCTTAACCCAGTTGACCTCTAATTCATGATCCTCCTGCCCCCTCCCTTAAAGTGCCAGGATTACAGGTATGCACCTGGCAGAAACGGTTGCTTTATGTATTTCAAATATTAAGAGAGAGACAGAGAAAATACACAACACAGGGCATGGCAGCACGTACCTGTAATCCCAAGCACTCAGGAGGTGTAGGCAGAAGGATCAGAAGCTCAAGGTCATCCTCAGTGGCTTCAAGAATTCAAGGCTAGTCTGGGTGTCAGGGAGGAAGAAACACTGACTGTGGTGGCACATGCCTATTATCCCACCAGGTAGGCTGCTGAGGCAGGGGGATCTCAAGTTTGAGGCCAATTTGGGCTATAAAAAAAAAACTGACAAAATACAACGACATGTGTCTATGAAATGTCATAATGAGACACATTACTTTGTATGTTAAATAAATTAATGAAATTAATTATTCGTTGAATGAAAAGAGAGACAAACAAATTATGAATTACTAATATCAATACCTAAAGCAGGACCAGAGCTCTGCCTGCCAAGAATTAAAGGGCACAGGCTTATCTGTGACTCATAGAGAACACACTTTCATGTCTAACTCTGAGGAAAATAACAAACTAACCCTCTTTTATTTTTGTTCCAACGAAAAGGAGACCTGCTTCCAAACCTGGTTAGCCAGCTAGGCTAGGGATACTGACATGAATGTGAGTCCCTCAGTTGAAGACAAATGCAAAAGCTGGAAACATTTTAAAGTATAGACAGAGGATGGTATACATAAATTATTCATACATCAAATATATATGTTGATACGAGAGCTCCAAAAAAATGTTTAGACAATAGGAATGCATGATCAGGGGCATTTAAAGGGACTAGCCCCTGCAATGTGACCTCTGCGGTGTTACCATCAATGCATGCAGGTCAAGGGTCAGGGGAACTGGGTTTTTGTCTTGGAGTCTGAAAAGAGTTCTCTGCTCAAAGATAGGAGAGAGATGGAGCAGAAGGCGCAGCCTCCCCCAAGTCTTCCGGGCCAGGTGCATCTCTCCTGAACTCAGGCAATCCTGAAGCTGAGCACTCCCACTGACAATGATGCTCAGAACAGAGAAGAGCCTCCTGCCAAGCACAGCCAGCCAGCACCCACTTCAGCTAAGCTCTGGCACCCGCAGGACACTCCCTCTTCACTATCACCAAGGAAGAGAAGGAGAGTTGTTGCAATAGGTTGCTGGTGGAGACATACTGTTCCAAACAGAGCACCTGGAATTAGTGGTCCGAACCCCTGCTAGGCCATGAGCAAGGTCCCAAGGCCCAATGCTTGGAGGAGTCTGGATCTGGAGGTCCCTCGAGGAAGAAGCCTGGACAAGAAGGCATACATGGGAGATAGACATTTCCCCCTCTGAACACAAAGGGCCGTAGCCTGGAGGTCTAAGTTCTAATCCCAACTATACTTCTTTATGTGTGCAAGTGGGTGCACCCATATACTCTCACACTTGGATATGTGGGTACATGGGTGCACATGCACGTTGTACCTGTGTGTGTGAAGGCCAGAGATGAGCCTCAGATGTCACTTCTCAGACTTTTTATTAGCTAAGGTCTCTCACTGGCCTGGAGCTCATCACACGGGCCAGTGAGTCCCAGGGGTCCTCTCTCAGCACTGGGATTGCAGGGGTGCTGCACCATACCTGGGGTTAGTTTACACAGGTTCTGGGGAGTGAACTCAGATCCTCTTGCTTGCACGGCAAGCAATTTACCAAGTGAGCTATCTCCTCAGGGCCCAGATGCAACTCTTAAAAGTCTAGGGACTTGGGACAGATCATGAATTTCTCCAAGCCCAATTTCTCCAGCTTTTAAGCAGACAAAAGTAGTCCCTTGTGTGTTTACTGGCCATGACTGGGTGATACTCCTAACCTGGGAACACAACTAGGAAAGAAATTGGGGCAGTGCTTAATAAATTGCATGGTTGAGTGTTTGGGGTGAAGGGCTTCTCGTATCCCATAAACACCCCAAATCTGATGGCTTCATAAAGGTGGCCAGAGTGGAGACCTGGTCTCCCATCCAAGCCTGTCCCCCTTCTCAAAGAGTTCCCACAAGCATGGCCCTCAGCCTGCCAGCAGGAGCCAGCCGGGGACCTGGGAGTGGCGGACACAGAGAATGCTGGCCAGCTTCTGCTAACTGAACCTCTCAAAGCCCCTCATCCATCCATCATCCTCTTAACGGCTGACACCTCTGGCGGAGCCTCCCGGCAGCCCCAGTATCAGAATTCCAAGAAGCCCAGTTACGAAGGGGAATCCAGATGGAGGAATGTCAGGTTTAAATTTGTCTAAGTACCGTGAACAGTCAGACCCAGGCAAGGCATCTCCCCTGCCCTTCTGACAAAGGGGAAGGGGTGGGGGTTTTGTTAGAAGTACAAATTGCTTCTTAATGCAGAGACTAAAGCTGGGTTAGAGCACCTCCTTAGCAATTCCTCCCAGCTCTCAGGAAAGCCGCCGCTGCATGTCAATTTTAATTTTTGAAATTTAAACCGAGGGCTTTGTGTCTAAGCTCCATCTCATCAGAGGAAGGGGAGGAATAAGTCAAAAAGGATTAGGGGCCCGATGGGGATTGCAGATCCATAGCAATTAGACTTCATTTGGGTTGCAGACATTGGGTCTTAATCGCATTTCAGGATGATACAATCAACAAGGCATCCGAAAGTGATACCCGTCATGTAACCATAGACTGTTCCCGGGTGCCAGTGGGCTCCGCCAGGTTTGGGATCCACCATCAGAGGGGGTAGCATGGTATGTGGTAGGAAATTAGGGTTCTGTTTGTGTATGGCACTGGGAAATAGTAGTTTGATAATATTTCTTTCTCTCGAGCTCTCTTTGTGCACTGTATTCTTGGACTCAATGCAGGCATAATCATTGCTTATATTCAAACAATTGACGAGAAAACATTATTCAAATAAAACGAGAGCACAGAGGAATGGTGGCGAGCACAGGAATCGAGGCAGGGGGTATAATTGTCTTGTAAAAGGGAACGGCAGCTTTCTTCACCCTCCAGAACAATGCAATTTGAGGGTAGACTACATCCAAGAATGGTTCACACACTACATTGGCATGAATGTATGCAAGTGTGCAACGTGAATCCAGTGAGTACAACAATTACACCTACACAATCGATTTTCAGTGTCCAGCTTTACCTAGATACACACACTCCAGGATGACCTCTGTGCAGACATGCACACTCACGCGCGTGCACACACACACACTCGCTTACACACTTCTTTAAACATTTGGTGTGTGGGTGTGTGCATGAGCGCCTGCCACAGTCGGGATGTGGAGGTCAGAGGAGAGGACAACCTGTGAGAGTTGGTTCTCTCCTTCCACCATGTGGGCTGTGAGCATTGAACTCGGGTCCTTTGGCTCGGTGGCAAGGGCCTTACCCCGCTGAGCCATCTCATAGTCCCATAAACATATTTCCTTCCAGATAATCAAAATGGGCTCAGTACAGCCAGGCAATGTGATGGCACATACCTATCATCCCAGCACTCAGGAAGCTGAGACAGGAGAGTGGCCAAGTCCAGACCAGCCTGAGGTACACAGTGAGAATCTCTCTCAATTTTTTTTCACTTGATTTAAAGCTGAAAAATTAAAAGAGCTCAGTAAGTGATAGCAGGCGGCTACTAGCTGTTTTAGACAAAACTTGGAATTGGGTGACAATAAAAAAAAATAAAACAAGCAGGAAAGAATTAAAAAAAAAGCCCAAATGCCCAAACTGTGTGGAACGTTTTCCTGAGTTAGGTGCACAGGATACTGACAGGAAGAGAGACAGAGTTAACAGGTCCCCAGCTGCTGTCCCTTCTTTCAGGGAAGGGACGACCCCCAAAAGCATCTACCCCTCCTGGAGGGGAGTGTCATCTCCCTTTCTACAATATTCCAGCTGAACTTAGAGAGCTGAGTGATCCACAGAACGACCTCAGTTTACTGACCCCCCAGAGAGCAAGGACCTAGCTAGGGTGTGAACAGATACGCCCCAAGTATGCTGTTGGTCTTTGGGGGAATGAGAACTTTCAGCCCAGGGGAGCTTCTTTCTGCCCTTCTCTTTTAGAACCCCCAAACTCACAGGGTCCCCACTGGCAATTGTCTCATAATTATCTTCCACTTCGCAGGGACCCTCCCTTAAGACCTCCTCCCCCAGGTCTAGGGAGATGTAGTTGCACTAACTGTATACCATCACCTCTCTCCTGCCTTCCTCTAACTCACCTCTCATCCTTTCAGCCCCCACCCCACCCCCCAATTCTGGGCTGCAGTGCAAAGGCAGGGGTGAGGTGATGATCTTCTCCCCCCCCCCCCCCCCCCCCCAACACACACACCTTTCATCCAACCTCCGGTTTTCAGGGGCAGTGCACTGGCTGGAGATAGGACATTGGCCAGGTTGTAAGGCCAGTGCGACTTCTGGAGTCCAGGTAAAGGAGCTGTATTAACAAAAAGAACAGGAGCCGGTGGTCTAAAAACATAATTTAATGCATGGCACAGGAGGTCAGAGGACAGGGTGGAGAGTACGTGTGGCAAGGTGAATTTTGTGTTTGTTGGAATTCAGCTAAGGGTGGGTTTCTGGCTGATGGACAGGAAAATCTGCACAGGCATTTCGGGTCACTAAAAGGGAGGTCCCAGGGAGCAGCATTCACCTGGGTCTTATCTTCCTGGTGAGGCCTGCAGCCCTTGACCTGGGGACACTGGAAGGGAGAGGTGAGCTGGGAAACCTCGGGCTCCCTAGGGCCGCCTGTCCAGTCCAATCAGCTTTCCCAAGTCTGGGCTGCCGCACAACCAACCCCCAGCCAGAGCTGGGGTTCTCACCCAACTCCCCACTTAAGTGTTCCCACTCCCTCCCCAGGATGGGCTCTGGGACCAGGGACACAGCCTCCCCACAGCGCGGTAAGTCAGACACACTGAGGCCTGAGGCAGGACAAGGAGGACAGCAGGGATGTGGCTTTTCCAACGGAGATGTCAGGAAGTGTCATGAAGCCGCAGAGTGACATTCACCAAAGGGCAGCCCGAACCCTGTGGGGATGGGGCGGCTTGGAACCACCCGGTCTCGCGCTCTCTGCGCCCCTAATCTGGGTACAGGAGAAAGCCCGAGAACGTGCTATACTTGTTGTTATTGCCCCCGTGAGCTTTCCCGCCGTCCAACTTCACGTAGACTTCATCGCCGGAATCCAGGTGCAGTACCACGCTGTTGCTGGCGTAGTCGTAATTCTGGTCCGCGTCCTGGGCTATGGCGCTGGCGCGCACCTGCGGGGCGAACCACAGGAGTGGGTGGACCCTCGCACTTCTTCTAGAGTAAACGCTTGGCCTCCCTCGCCCATCCCCTCGCAGGCTCTCTGCCTGCTACTTCAGGGTCAACACTCCCTCCCCAGCTCCAAGGTCTCTCGGCAGCAGAATCCAGGAAAGGGGGAGGGTTTCGGGGACACTGGCCCAGTGTGTAAAGGAGGTCCCAGGAAGCTAGAGGGAAAGGGGTGACCCACTTGCAACCACAGAGGAAAAGAAAACTGCGTTTTTCTAGGAGCCTGGTCACTTCAGGCCAGGACTCAAGCTATTTGGGGACCGAGACCCTAGTTTAGGTGTCAGGGTCACTGTGTACCGGGGGTCCAGCTTCTGACGCGCAGCATTTGGGCAAGCACAGCGGAGTGCGCAGGGAAGCGGGATGCTGTGGTCCAGCGCCCACTCCATCCCAGAGTTTGCTGGGGCGCTGGAGGGTGACAGGAAAAAGGATAGTTCCGGGCGATTCCGGGCGCCTGTTACGGTCTGCGGAGTCTGTTGGGCCCGGTAAGGTAGGGAGGGGTATGTGGGAGAAAGTCACTGACCTGCCCGTTTTTGCAGAGATCCGCCCACATGCTGGTCCCATCGCCGCCACGCATGAGGATGTGGTAAGTGAAGAAGTAGATACCCCGCACCTGGCAGCTGAACTTGCCGGTGGTGGGGTCGTAGTGATTGCCAAGATTGGTGACCACGTCGTCGAACTTGAGCACCTCGTAGCCTTCATGGGGGCTCTTGAGTCCCACGTAGAAGGCGATCTTGGGACCGCTGAAGGCGGCGCTCAGCGCACTGGTCACTTCGCCCTCCGTGTCGCCACCGCCCCCGGCTCCGCCACCCACCACTCCAACGCCACCGGCCGCGCTGGTAGTCAACTGCAGTCCGGGTAGCCCCGGCCTCCCCGAATCTCCCTTCTCCCCCGGGGGACCCCTGGGCCCAGGCGGCCCTGGCTCTCCAGGGGGACCCCGAGGCCCCGGCTTGCCTGGTCGCCCTGGATCACCCTTTGGTCCCTGGATAAAGGGAGGCGGGGGATTGGCGCTGAGGTCCTGCATAACTTCCAGGGCAGCGGTGCTGGGTCCCGGCGGTGGAGCCTTGGCACCCGCGGGTCCCCCTGCGGGAGCGACGCTGTACGGGTCACAGATCATGCGGCAGGTGCCCAGCATCTCGTAGTGAGCCGCGCCGGGGGGAGCCGCCTGCAGCAGCAGGGGCACCGCGATCAGCAGCCCCAATGCCATGGCCAGGAGCACGCCGACGGCCGCCAAGCAGGCGCGCCGCCGCCGCTGCCACAGCCGGGAGGCGACCGCCACCAGCTCCTCCTTGCCGCCCGGGGAGGTAATGGTGGAGCGGCGCGGGTGGCCCCGCTCTGCGCGCTCGGACGCCAACTCCGCAGGTCCCCGCCGCGTCCCCGACGTGGAGACCCCTGTCCTGGCCACCCAACTGTTTCAACGGGAGGTATCTGGACCTGGGATCCGGTGGCCACGGCGCTGGAACTGATCTGGAGAGTCGAAGAGCCCGACACGCATGGCGAGGGGCGCACAGGACGAGCCCGGCGCCCCAGCGGGTACCAGGTGGCGCGGCTGGGGAATGCTGGCTCCGGTGAGGCGTCCGGGGTTGGCTCCTCAGCTGCGCTGGCTCCTGCTCTGCTGGGATTGGCGGGGCTCGGCAGGGTTCGGCGGGACTCTGGAACCGCTCTGCCGCACGCTCTGCTCTGCTCTCCCGCTGCTCGCTGGCTCCCGGGTGGAGGGGGGACCCAGCTACCCTGACGTAAGGAGATCAGGACTGAGCGGCGGAGGCGGCGAGGCAGCGGCGTGTGCTGCCATCACTCGGGAGACTGCGCCCTCCTGTCATCAGCTCCCATCCCGCGGCGTCCTCCGGAGATATGCCTGCTGGCGGCGCCCAGGAGCCACAAGTGGGAACAGTGGGCCGCAGCCCCCCACTGGGGCTCCACAGACATGCCCACTCTTGCCCACACGCACCTCCCACAGACCACCACGCACTGGCACCCACGCGCGCAGTCAGTGGGTGCACACAGCACCCCACACACATGGCCACGATGGTGTTCAGAATCGTGATGCCTGCAAGGTCCTGGTGGGGTCACCAAATCCATCCTCTGTCTATATGGGTCCAGATCAAACCCAAGTCCAGGACAGCCTCAGCTTCTAGCTCTGCGGGAAGGATCCTCTAGAAGCTTCGAGATTGACCAGAATTAAATCAGTCTTGCTCCTGGGTGGTCTTTCATAAATCTAGGACTTCAATTTTTGAAATAAGCCTCTCCAGCGAACCCCCACTAACTTTTGGAAGGACTCTTTAAAAAAACATTTTATTGTGTGGAGGTCAGAGGAAAACTCGTGGGATTAGGTTCTCTCTGTCCACAATGTGGGTTGGTTCAGGGATCAAACTCGGGTCCTCAGGCTTAGCAACAAGTGCCCTTAGGAGCTGAGCCATCCTGGCTGGTAGCAAGGACTCTGGGACGCCCAAAGCCCCCAGTGCAGAATCTGTGCGCTGTAGACAGTTTCCTCCATGGTCAATGGCTGTTGCTTGTCTGCCGTAGAAAACCCACTTGCAAACAGAAGTGCTTACTTTACACCTGTATACTGCAGTCTTGTTTTTCCACTCTCTTGTTCGAAACTTAGTTGTTTTACTGGGTGTGAGGGATTCACATACTACAGAAAGTAACCAACTTCCAGGTCAAGGAATAAGGAACACGAGGCACACCTATTTTGCTCAGAGGGGAAGATGCGACTGATTCCTCTTATACGTCTAGTTAGCCCTTGAACGTGAAATTCAAACACGTTTAGTAACTGATGATGGACAACTTTAAAAATAAAAAGAGGAACTAAGTGGGAACAGAGAACAAAAATAATAATTAAAGGAGGGCCTTTGGGGAGGGAGACAGGATATCAATAGTGGTGTTAAACCCGGATTTCTTAAAGGCAGACTCCTCCTCCTCCTCCTCCTCCTCCTCCTCCTCCTCTTCATCATATTCCTTTGCATTGCCCCCTTCCTCCTAATTCTTTGGTTGTTACTCATTTTCTTCTCTAAACTTGGTTTCTTTTGTAAATATGTAATAATGTATGTATGTAATATCATACAGAGTATTGGTGTTATTATAGCATTTTAAAACCATATGTGTTTTAGTAGATTGACCTCCCTAACCTTCACTGTGCACATCACGGGCACAGGGAGTCCCACTCCAGGCAGGTGTGCTAGTTCATCTCCTAGAACATCCCAGCCCCTTCTTCCTGCATCCAAATGCATTTGTGCTTTTCCTCTGAGCCAAAGTCTTTAAGCAGCTGGGGCACAAATGAAAGGAGAATTGTCTATTTCCCTCTACTGCAGCAGGATGGAAAAAAGAGGAGAAGGATCCCCTCCTGTGTGCAGGGAAGACCTCTGGATCAGAAAGGGAAAGCCCCTGGTCTGGGGATGCTGGAAGCCCTGGGTTCTATCCATCCCCAGCACAGATGAATGACCCCCACACACCTCTTGCTTCTAGCTTTCCAAACCTCCAGAATAGGTCCATATTCTGGGGGCTAGTGTTCTAAAGAGAATGATTGTTTATCGGACACTCTCAAGGCTCAGTCAACCCATTTGTCACTCTGGTCACTTACGCTCCCCACGTCTGGCTACTGCCTCTTGTTCCACCATGACACAGGTCTCAGCAACATCTGGGCTCAGCCTGGACCAGCCTTACCCGGGTCAGAGATACCTATCACCCCTTAGTTGCTTGGTGAATGCTCTTCCCTTTGCTCGCAGACACAGTCCTGTGTATTTATGTTCCTTCTCCTCCAATATAGATGGAAAAAGAAAGGCTTTAAAGGTACACGGAGCTTGCCCAGGGTCCACCCGTGTGGCAGAACTGAGATCTTCCCCCACCTAGACCAAGGTCTCTCAAAACCTGGCTCAATGAGGCTCTGGGCCGTAATCTTCGCTGACTTTCTAGATTTTCAGATCTCTCCCCTCTCTGCCCAGAGTGACCCAGAATCAGAAAATCTGGGAAGCACAGTGTTGGGTTCCAGTGCTGTTCCTGCAACCTGTGTGACCTTGAGCAAAGGGCTCACTTCTCCAAGCCTCTGTCTCCATACTCAGAGTAGGAATGGAACAGGTACCAGCCTCAGTGCTCCTGGGAAGATTAAAGGAGTGCGCTGATGTAAAGGCTAATGGTAGGTCATCACCACCTGCTGGCACTCTCCCCTCTACGGTTGTGGGTGTGACAGCTGGGGTGATAGGTGTGGGTACCAAGTAGGGTGGTACAAATGGGCTTACGATTAATGAAAAAGATTCAAAGATCATGATCACACCATAACCTCCTCCAAAGCAGAGAATGTTGGGCTGTGCAGCCCTGCCCACCCCGTAGCTCCCTGCCACAAACCATACACAAAGCAGCCTTTCCTGGTCCTAGCTTTGCTGGGAACCCCTATGGTTTGCAGGGGTGCAGGCTTCCTCCACCGAATATCCACTAGGTGGCGAGTTGAGCAGCAGCAGAGCTAGCAGGTGACTGGTCCTGAGGTCCTCTGCCACTCTCACCCCCTCACCGACCCCCCTCCCGTCCCCCCCCCACTTCCCCACCCCCATCCCACCCCCACTAAGCAGGGCCTGGCAGTGTGGTACAGTAGTGTCTGGAGAGCTCCTTGCCACTAGGGATTCTGCTTCTCCTAAGGGGTCTGTGTCATTAATTATGAGCTTCATTAAAATACTTAGCCACGATTTTAAATTGCAAGGCTAGTTTGGACTCAAATCCAGAATCTGGGATTGTAGCTCCCAGACTAGTGGAGTGCTTGTCAAGGAAGGAAAAAGAAAAAGAAAAAAGAAAAGAAAAAAAAGAGCCCTGGGTCTCATCCCCAGTATCATACTATCCAGCATGCAATTCCAGACTTCAAAGTGGAGGCAGGAGATAAGGCAGAAACTGAGATACACAGACGTGTCTTAGGGATGCAGATGATGTTGTAGGGAGAGGGAAGGAAGGAAGGAAGGAAGGAAGGAAGGAAGGAAGGAAGGAAGGAAAAGGAGAAAGGAGGAATGGAGGGAGGGAGAAGGCGGCGAGAGGAAAGGGAAAGAATGAAAGAGGAGAGAGGAAAGAGTGGGAGAGGAAAGAAGAAAAGGAAGGAAAGAAGCAGGAGGGGCAGAGGGCAGAGGGAAAGAAGCAGGAGGAAAGGAAGGAGGGACGGAGGGAGGGGAAAAGAGTCCCAGCATTTGGGGCTACTGAGGGAAGTAAAAACTCTGAAAGGTGGGGCTAGGTGGCATTTTAGGTCATTGGGGTGTGCCTTTGAAGGGAATTGGGGACCCTGAGTCTTTCTCTCTCCTTTGAACTCAGCTGTGGGTGAGTAGATTGTTGCTATTACTCCAGCCTAGCTGGTGAGGTCCAGGCCAGTGAGAGATTCTGTCTCAAAAGGATAGCCTCTGGTCTACACACACACATACACACACACACACACACACACACACACACACACACACACACACACTTGCACCCATGTTGGAAAGCGTGGGTTTTATGCTGAGTACAGCAAGACAGTAACAGGGGTCACTTGTATTTCCTGAGTCCAATGGCTGGGATGATGGCGGATGGACGTTGGGAGGAACTAGAGAAAGAAACTATCTCCTAACCCAGCAAGAGGCAATGGGGGCTGGTGTGAGGCTGCAGAGGAGAGAGGGGCGGTCAGTTGTATTTGAACACAGAAGTCTGGGCCTTGCTAATAGAATCTAGACAGAAGCCAAGGAAGGAGGTGGAAGAGGCTGAGTCAGGGTTAACTCTTGCCTCCTCACATGAGGGACTGGCTGGATACACCTAAGAAGGGACTCACTTGGAGAAGAATCAGCTTTGAGAGCCACATGCACGGCTCAGGCTAACCCGTAGGAAACGGTGAACCTCTGAGGGAGACCTCACACCTGCCGTGGAGGGATTCAGAGGTGATGTGGAAATGCGGATGCACACAGCGATGTCTTCAGAACATAGACGATGTTTAGCCTCTGGAGAGGAGAGTGGAGGGGAGAGGAACAGAAAAAAGGAGGGGAAAGGGGGAGGAGAGAAAGCCCTGGCTTGAGATGAACAACCCCTTACCTCCAGCCAGCCGGAAGACAGGCAGGACAGGGAACTTCTGCAAAGGGACCTAAAATGCAGCTAGGGCTGGGAGAGAGATGAGGGGAGGAGAGAAGAAAGAAGGGAGGGATGGAAGAAGGGAGGGGAGAGGAGAGAGGGAGGAAGTGAAGGAAAAGTGAAGGAAAGAAGAAAGTCGGGGAAAGAAGAAAGGAAGGAAGCAGGAGAGGGACAAGGAAGGAAGGATAAAAGTGAAGGAGCATACAGGATTCTCCTGCCATCGACTCCCACCTCCTGTGTCCTGAGCCATCTCGTCAGCACCAAACAGGATTGGTTGTTTCTAAAGACACTTTTTCTTTTCATGCTTATAGTATTGACACACATGCTCCTGTTTCAAAATTGGGCTGAGATGAATCCCCGCCCTTGTGAATGTCACTGGTGTTTGTAATGTCCCCCAGTTGCTCCAGGTCGTGATGGGATCCCAAGCTTCGTGCCTCTCCAAGATCTGAAGCTCCCGCCACTGGTTCTGACTGGCTAAAGCTTTCTTGTGTCGTTGTCTTGTCTTATCCAATTTGTGTCTCCCTTGAAGGAGCTTGTCTCAGGAGAGAGAGAGAGAGAGAGAGAGAGAGAGAGAGAGAGAGAGAGAGAGTAGAGCCAGGAGAGGTTGGGTCTGAAGTTGGCAAGGGTCTGTCTGGTCAAGGCGGAGCTGACCAAATGGTATGTGGGGCCCAAGAAAGAAGTGGTCTACACAGAACAGAAGCATGTGCAGGAGAGTGATTGCATACGGGACTGATGTGGATGTCACACTGTATGTTCCTGGCCTACCTGTCCCCAACTCACGCAGATGAATTCTTTTTTCACATGTATATGTATGTGTGTTGTGCATACATGCATGGTGTACGTATGTATGTTTAAATGTATTTGAGTATACTTAGGTGCAGGAGTGCATGCACAAGTGTGAACACACATGTGGAGGCCCAGGGGTGGTGTTTTTCCTTAGTTACTCTCCATTTATTTACGATGGCAGACTCTCCCGCCGGAACTGGAGCTCACCAATTCTCTCAGTCTAGCCAGTCAGCTTGCCCCCAAATCCCACGTCTCTGCCTCCCAATGCTGGGGACCAGAACTCTGGTTCTCACACTTGAGGATAAGCACTTTAGCCACTGAACCATCTTTCCCTGGCACCTCTCCCACATTTTTCTTGCCCTTCATCTGCTGCTCATCCCTGTCCCCATTCTGTTCTTGGGGCTGTTTGGGGGTACCACAGAAGCAAGCACGGCCTGTGCCCCCCTCAGCCTTATCAGCTCCTTCCCTCCTCTGCTGTATCGGGCATACAGAGGAAGGGTGATAGCTACAGGGGAAGGGTGATGGCTATGGAGGAGGGTGATGGCTATGGAGGAGGGTGATG
>CABHPH010161374.1:1814-28328 GCA_902168325.1 Peromyscus nudipes | reverse complement strand
AGAGCTCGGTGTTGCGTCTTCCTTGCTGGCCGAGGGGGTTGCGACAAAACTCTTCTACAGAAAACTTCAGTTATTACTGAACATTCATTAAAAAACCCAATACCATGAGTCCCAAACCTCTCACAAGCAGAGACCTTAGAAAAAGCCATTGAACTATAGGCTTACTGCAAATTGTCTTTATTATGGTTGGCTCTATCCTTGGTATCACTAATCTCTCCAGGACTTTTATCATGAAGGGGTGTTGGAGTTTTGTCAAGGGTTTTTTCTTCATCTAATGAGATGATCATGTGATTTTTCCCCCTTCAGTTTGTTTATATAGTTGATTACATTGATTGATTTTTGTATGTTTAACATCCCTGCATCTCTGGGAGGAAGCCTACTTGATCATGGTGGATGATCTTTTTGATGTGTTCTTGGATTCAGTTTGAAAGTATTTTATTGAGTATTTTTGTATCTATATTCATAAGGGAAATTCATCTGTAATTCTCTTCCTTGTTAAGTCTTTATGTGGTTTGTATATCATGGTGACTGTGGCCTCATAAAATGAGTCGGGCAATGTTTCTTCTGTTTCTATTTTGTGGAAGAATTTGAGGAGTATTGGCATTAACTCTTCTTTGAAAGTCTGGTAGAACTCTAAACTGTCTGGCCCTGGGCTTTTTTGGTTGAGAGACTTTTAATGACTGCTTCTATTTCACTAGGGGTTCCAGGTCTATTTAAATTATTTATCTGATCTTGATTTGGGAAGGATAAGGATCAGGTATCTGTGGGGGGATAGAGGGAGAGAATGCCAGAAGAGACAACTGGAATTGGGGGGCCTTTGGGGGAAGTGTGGAAACCTAGTGCAGTGGAAGCCTCCTGGAATCTATGAGGGTGACCCTAGTGAGGACTCCTAGTGATGGAGGATATGGAGTCTAAACTGGCCATCTTCTGTAGCCAGGCAAGGCTTCCAGTGGTGAGACTGGGTTGCATTTAGTGCAATTGTTGGCCAAGGGGGTCTCATGGAGATCCCCAAACAACCCAGGCTGATGCTAGGACAGAGGTTTGCTCTCTGAAAACTGACAGTGTGGCCCTGTTACTGAGGACAACATCTATATAGCTCATTGAACCCAGAGAAGTCAAGCTGGTGCCCACATGGGGCTTTCACCCCTATATTCTAGTCTGTTGGGCATGGGAAGGTACTCTGCAGGCTACAGAAAGAGAAACCTGGACACCAACCCAGCCACAAAACCCTCGACCTACAATCTGTCTGCCCTGAAAGATGTGCTGGGGCCATGGTGACACAGAACTTAGGGGAGTGACCAACCTATGTGTGTTTAACATGAGGCCCACACCACAAAAGCCCATGACCTACACTGCCTGGATGGCCAGGAACCAGAGACTGGGTAGCCCAGAGACCAAGGGTAGAACCAAAATGACTGGCAAAAAAAAAATCAGTGAAATTATTCGTAATGATATTCTGATAAATTCAAATCGGTGCCTTGTCCAGTCATCGTCAGAGAGGCTTCCTCTGGCAGCAGATGGGAGCAGGTGCAGAGACCTATAGCCTGATTTTATGTAGAGGGTTTAAATTAGAAGTCCCTATCAGGTCCCTCCCTTCAGAGATTAGAACCCGCAGAACAGGGGGAGGGAAGATTGTAGGAGTCAGAAGGGATGGAAAACACCAGGAGAACATGGCCCACCAAATCATGTAAGCAGGGCTCACATAGTCTCACAGAGACAGAAATAGCAAGCACAGGGCCTGCAAGGGTCTGCACCAGGTCCTCTGCATATATGTTGTGGCCATTAGCATGGTGTTTTTGTGGGAGGGATTCCTAACAACGGGTGTGTGTGTATTCTCACTCTTTTGCCTGCTCTTGGGACTCTTTTCCTCCTATTGGGTTGCCTTGTCCAGCTTCATATGAGGGTTTTTGCCTTGACTTACTGTGTCTTGATTTGGCTGTTGTCTCTTGGAGGCCTGCTCTTTTCTGAAGAGGAAATGGAGGAGTGGATCTGGGAGAGA
The DNA here is from genome assembly GCA_902168325.1 of Peromyscus nudipes. Lineage (NCBI taxonomy): Eukaryota > Metazoa > Chordata > Mammalia > Rodentia > Cricetidae > Peromyscus > Peromyscus nudipes. Next base: position 26,329 of record CABHPH010161374.1, on the reverse strand, counting down.
AGCAAGGTGAGGAAGGATGTTAGGAGTGGAGGAAGGGGAGACTGGTCTGGATGCAATGTATGAGAGAAGAATCTATTTTTCAATTAAAAAAACAGAAAGGAAGGAAGGAAGACAAACTGTCAGCTCTAACAAAGGAAAAGAAGGAAGAGAAAAGCCATTTGGAAGTCAGGGAGGCAGCAGTCAAACGCTAGGCCTGCATTGTACACCTTACATGGATTCTTTCGCATCCTTCTCTCAGCTTCTCAGTGGGGTGAAGATGACTTAGAGGCTTCATTGGATGGATGGAGCCACTAGGGCCCAGGGCATTCAGTGCTTTGTCCAAAGGCAAAACTATCAAAACTTACATTCAGCCTTGCAGGGTATGTGTAGTGGAGAAGTCAGAGCTACTGCCTTCTATGTTTACAGTCACCCTTATTTGAGATGCTTGGGGCTAGGAATGGTTCTTATTTTGTCTTTAAAAAGTTGGAATATTTACATTATTATTAATTATTATTGTATATACATATATGTATGCAATCATATGTATTAATATTCTAAATTATATATATATATATAAAATCTTGGTGGTGGGCTGAATTGATACATGAAACTCATTTTGTTTTATAGAGACCTTATGCACATAGTCAGAAGGTAAGTTTACACCGTGGTTTTAGTGTGTTTGCATTTTGACTGTGGTTCCTGATTATCCAGGGTCATAGTTCACACTTTCCTCTTATGGCATCGTGTCTATGTTCAGAGAGTTTCAGATTTTGGAGTATGCCAGATCTGGGCTTTTTAGTGATACTTAACCTGTATCATGTACACACTGAAAATGGCTATAACAGGGCAGGGGGTGGTGTTAGCTGTAAAACAAGTGATTTTGGACTTTTGAAACAATAAGCATGCATGAGTTTTGGTTCTTAATTTTCCTAAATAAATTCAATATAATAAAAACATGCCAGATGACTAAGTTGATAAAAGTGCTTTTTGTGAAGACTCACAACTTGAATTTGATTTGTGGAACCCATGTGAAGGTGGAAGGAGATAAATGACTCCACAAAGTTGTCCTCTGACCTTCACAGGTGGACCATGGCATGGCCATAATAATAAATCAATATTTGTTAAAACAGCGGATCAGTGATGAGCAAGAGTCAGAATGCCCCGCAGTGTGGGAAGAGATGCCAATGAGCTGGGGTAACTGTTTGGATTCAGTCCATCACTGCAGGGTGAGCTGCTGGTTTCTGAGAAAAGCCAGGGTGAGTCAGGGGAGCCTGCCATGTGCACTCCGACCTCGTTTTCTCTCTGCATCACAGCAACAGTTGAGCAAGAAAAACAAGTCAGGTCCTGGGCAGAGCAGTGCAGTGAGCACTGGGCCCTCCCAGGAAGATCCGGGTTCTCCTAGCCCTCAGTGGCAGAGACAGCGCTTTCTCCATCCGTGTGATGAAGTGCTGTAATACTGGTGAGTCAATTCCCACCATAGACAAGGCTGCTGCCTTAGCCACGGTCTGGGTTTTCAGAATGGAAATTCTGTCTCAGGCCGAGGTCACAGGGAAACAGAAGAGACTGTAAAATTGATCCTATGGCGACAGCGGGTTATCTGAGCTGCAGAGTCTTCTGTGACCAGGAGGTGGAGGAAGACTCTGCTGTATAGAGAAGGAATAGGGACACCAGTTTGGGAAGTTAATTCAATCTTGGTCCTGAGTCTTTAACAGAAGAACTAGTTTCTTGGTTCCCACTTTCCTAAATTTTGTATTTTCCAAATACAATCTATTTGAGTATTTTTCATACAGTTTATAGACTTCTAAAACACTTTTGAGGAATTAGTGTGCGTCTCCCAAGTACATATTCCCTGCAAAGTTCCTACCCACGAGTCAACACACACAAAGTATAGCAAACGCATGTGTGAAAATGTCACAATGAAACTCATTATTATGTGCAATTAATATATGATAAGAAGTTTTGAAAAGAATCTCCCCTGAAATGATTGAAACATCACAGCAGATTTTGAATTAATAAAGTAAATAACGCTTGTGTTTTTATATTGTTTTTGGACAGGGTCTCACGGAGTAGCTTTGGCTGGCCTGGAACACAGTATGTAGAACAAGCTGTCCTCAAACACACAAAGATCCTCTTGCCTCTGCCTCTCAAGTCCTGCACCAAAGACATGGGCTTCCACATGGGGTTCGAAATTATATATATATATATATATATATATATATTTTAAAGAAAAGAAGTTGACATCACTCTGTGACAAACACTAGCCATTGCCTTGACTTGGGACAGTTGAAGGTGCAGAAGCTTTGGTGTTGACAGCCTTGGGCTGGACCCGGTTGTAGAGTTTATTATTTCCGTGTCTTTGGCCAGCTTTCCACATCTCTCCAAGGCTCACTTTCCTTGTTCATTAAATGGATATAGAATCTTCCTTGAGCAATTGAGAAGAAGATGAAATGAGATAAACAGAAATGCCAAGATACTCCATAAACAGTAGGCATTGTTTTCTGTGGGCAGATCTCTGACAGCAGCAATATTTATACATGCGTCGGAAGCTCTCAGACTCCAGCTAGAGAGCAGAGACCACGGCGTGTGTACTACAACGATCATTTATATTTAATGTACAGCGCATCATCTGTCATTCCCCCACCCAATTCACTTTTCTAATTACCTGCCACTCTAGTTACTATAGGATTTAGCTCGTCTTCTTCAGTGGTCTCTGGTGGCCTGTTTGGTAAGGGTGGAAGCCAAAGCATTCAGTGTAGCTCATGAATAAATGTGCTCGGGGAATTCAGCCTCAATAAGAGTGACACCCCTCCGTTCTGAATGGATGATCTCTAAAGGCTTTCTCCTTTGGAAACCCCGATGCGACACACCTAAGCGTCTTACCCTTGGTTTTTATTTCTCATCAACTGTGCCATCTTAGCAGGACTGAAAATGTTTCCGCCCATCGTGCCCTGGCAGCTCCCAAATTGTCATGACCTCGATGTCATTATTATGAAAGCTATATGCCATACTGTATCTTTTCCACTGGTGCCCGGAGATTGAGTTTTCTCAGATTTCACTCTCTCTCTCTTGTGACCCGGGAGAAGAGGGAAGTGGCCGCAGAGTGCTCTTATCGACCCAGTGGCCTTTCAAAGTCTTCCTCCCTTTGGCTTCCCGACAGCGTGACCTTTGATCTGGACCCTGGAGTTTAGACCATTATTATTCCAAAGGAACTTGCACAGCTCCAGTGCTTTGGATACTGAGGGATGCCTTGTTTGTTTTCGCTTCAGTAAGAAATACCAGCTGCATAATGCCCCTTTGTCTTACGTCAGCCTGGAATATTGCCTGGATAAGCCATTGCTTGCTTCCTACCCTGCAAAACTGAGATGCCTTGTAAAGCGCAGTGATTATTGTAGAACAAATTCCCCCCATTATTGCATCCTTAAGCAGGTGCACCCCAAAGAAACCGGCTTGAAGTTGTTTGCATCTACCCCTCAAGCCCATGATAAACTAGCAACTTACTTGAAAATGACAGGTTGCATCGATCACACCATCTCAGCCGTCGAACACATGCCTTAGGTGGATGTGAATGGAATAGTTGCCACTACCAGTAACCCAGACTAAGATGAATGAGGCTGAGGGGACCTTGTACTGACAGGTTTGCTGACTGGATACTGGCAATGTTCTCAAGCATCATGCTTCCCAAAGGTTGGTGGAGAAATATGTTAGGCCTTTGGAATCTGAGTCACTGGGTCCGTAACTTTGGATACTTCAAAGTTTCATAAAAATGCTTATTCTAAATTATATATTAACCAAATATTTCACTATACTACACAATAATAGCTAATATGATATACTATTTTAAATAAAAATGTTTCATGGCTGGGCATGTTGCTCAGTGGAAGAGGGCATACCTAGAGTGTTTGATATCCAGTACCATGAGTGAATAAACAAACAATTGTTTTTTTTATTTATATATGAATAGATCGTGTGTGTGTGTGTGTGTGTGTATTGTGTGTGTGTATGTGTGTATGTGTGTTTGTGTGTGTGTGTGTGCGTGTGTACAGGCACATAGGTGAACCAGCGGAGGTCAAAGAATAACTCTTAGGAGTCAGCTCTCTTCTGCTATCTTGTGGGATCTGGGATTGAACTCAGGTTGTCAGCTACATACAAATGCCTACCATCTCACTAGACCTTAAGAATAAATATTATCTATGCAGATATATTTAGGATAGTAGCTGAATAAACGTTCAAACAAATTTTTAAAAATATTATTTAAAATTAATTGTAACTAATTGGGTTATGGGGGTCCTGGATAAAGCATCCCTCTTCTCAGACCACGTTCTGAAGCATTTGTTCTATGGTGCTCTGGTTTGACTGTGTTCACTATAGCTCATCTGTTGAGAGGTGAGACCATCAGGAGAGCTATAGGGAGCAAAAGATGCTACAGGGTTGTCGGAAGGATGCCGAGGCAAGTTACCCTATGGAAAAGTTTATTAATAGAATTAGCCATTGTGGGTAGCATGATGGGGTGCCCGAGGAGAAAGAGCCTTCAATTTCCTTCAGCAGAGAACAGATTTGGAAATAACTCTTTATGTTAATCATGTGCAGCTCCTATAAGGTTACACGTGATAACTTGTCATCGGCACAGAAAAGATAAAGCCCTTTTAAGGATTAAAACAAATCATTTACTCCTCTCTCATACAATACATCCCAACTGCAGCTTCCCCTCCCTCCCCTCCTCCCAGTTCTCCCCCACCACCCTAAGGATTTTTTGAGACAGTATCATATAGCCAGGGCTGGTCTTGAACTTGCTATATAGCCAAGGCAGCCTTGAACTATGGATCCTCCTGCCTCCGCCCCCTGCCCCCATGCTGAGATTACAGGCATGCATTAAGCCTGACTTAAAGATTGTGCTGGCTAGTTTTATGTCAACTTGAGTTATCAGAGAGGAGGGAGCCTCAGTTGAGAAAATGCATCCATAAAAATCCAGCTGTAGGGAAGCCGGTAGGGCATTTTCTTAATTAGTGATTGATGGGGGAGGGTCCAGCCCATTGTGAGTGGTGCCATCCCTAGGCTGGTGGCCCTGGGTTCTAGAAGAAAGCAGACTGAGCAAGCCATGATGAATAAACCAGTAAGTAGCACCCCACCCCACCCCCCACCCCCGCCATGGCCTCTGCATCAGTTCCTGCTTCCAGGTTCCTACCCTGCTTGAGTTCCTACCCTCATTAATATATATTATTATATATAAATATATGGAACGGTGAATGAAATGCACCCTATGTTCCCTAGTTTCTTCTGGTTATGGTATTTCATCACAGCAATAGTCACCCTAATTAGAACAAAGATAAAACATTTTAAGTTAAACATGTACTGTTAAGTTGAACGCTGTGAATTTTCACTGTCTCATCAAGAATATCTAGAAGAGTCTCAGGCCTCAATTTATATTTTATTTTCAGCTCCATCAATACAAGTTTGAGAGAAATCTGAAATTTTAATATGGCAAATGTATCTCAGCTCGTATGATACATGAAATCACTGATATGTTGAATTTTGTATACTCATGAGCACATAAATTACAACATACAGAGAACGAAGGAAGAGCAGACTTTTGACAATTTAAAGTAGATTTATATTTATGCAAAGATGTGAGCAGGAGTTCAAAGTTACAGATCATATGCTGCCAACACCGAGACGGGGTCCTGAGTGACAGATGTTAGACACTAATTATAGCACATCCTTACTCCGTCCTATGGGTGGGGATTTTGCGTGAGGGTAATATTTGATATGTGGAGTGGACCTGTTGCACATTACTTTTGTTCTCAGGTACTGGCTGTTAGAGGTAGCCACTGAAGGCAATACGCTAAGCTGAGAACAGCAGCCAAGTCTTTATTTACTTATGGTAACTGAGTAAACCAGGCTAGGGTTGACCCCCCTCCCCTCCCCAGTGTTCCTTTACAGAACAGCAACGGGTTAGGGTCATGTGACAATCATCAAAGATGGAGGGAATGTGTTGCTGCAGGATTCTGAACTAGAAAGCTTTCTGTGGACCCACTAGGATGAGAAGAAGGGAGAGAGAAAGGGTTAGGAGCAGAACGTGCTGGTTCCGAGGGAAGGAAAGTTGCCTTCACTTAGGCTTCCTAGTATGAAGGTCTCAGTGGAAAGAACCAGAAAAGAATAAAGAGACTTCCTAATGGAGACACCTAGGAAGCAGATGAACATCTGCACAGCTGGCCTTGGGTCTTTGGAGTCAGTTCCAGATCCTAACTCTCTTCAGAAAACTGCGATGCACCGACTATGAGGCTGGTATAGGGAGAAAGACTGTCTCCGTAAAGCCTTACAGTTGCCTGTAGTCAGATCTACGAGGTCACGCAAGGGATTTGGGATTGGACTGGGACTCCTGGGTTACTGTGTCCCTTACAGGTATGAGCGCATGCCATCTTTGCCTCATCTCTAAATAGCAGACCTCTCCAAATTCACAGAGTATGAGACAGAATGAAGAAGCTGTTCCATGTCACATGCTAATAAATAACAAGTACGGGATTTGAATTCGGATCTCTCAGATGACTAAATACACGCTCTTCCTTCTAGGATGTTTTAGGTGATGTTCTGGGACAACGTTCCCGTGTTGCTACTTGCCTCGCCATTGTGATAAAGTATCTGCCCAGAGCAGTTTAAACACAGAAAGGCCTGTCTTGGATTGCAGTCCGAGGATACAGTCCCTCACCGCAGCAGGTGCTTGAGGCAGCTGGTTACATTGTATCCTAGACCCCATCCTGTGGAATGGTACCTCCCACCGAGGGCGAGCCTTCTCAGCTCAATTAATCTAGATAATCCCCCGACAAGACAGGCCCAGAGATTTGCTTCCATGGTTATTGTAAATCTCATTAAGTTGACAATCAATATTAACCGTCACAGTCCCCATTATTAAAAAAGCTTATGCTTTCTACAGTGAAACAAGGCATACAGGTTAAGTTACAAAGGAAAGAGATGAAAGTTGGATTACATAAGAAATATCAATCAAACTGTGTGGGCATAAAATAAACCTCCCGTGACTGGCTTTCCCATGCTGCCAGACAAGAAGGTGTGTGCCACTGTAGAACAGAGGTGGGACAATTATACCCAGGGCCACATTTGGCTCTGTGGGTGAGTTTTCAGCCATCTTGGCTGCTTTATCGCTACAGAGCTGAGTAATTGGGACAGAGAGGTTATGACCCATAAAGTTGAAAGTATTTACTGCCTGCCCTTGTAGAGACGAGGTTTTCCATCTCTGCTATAGAGAAGAAAAAGAACAGATATAGAGAAGAATATACAGATAACAGAAAGGAACACACAACCAATGACTTTACAGCAAGCGAGACATCTGCTGTAGCAAATGTGTCTCTTTATAAGAAGAAACAAAGGCATTGGTTACTTTTCTGAAATTTAATTATTTGGGGTTTTTGTTATTTGTTTGTTTGTTTTCAGACAAGGTCTCGCTATGCAACCCTGTAGCCCAGGCCGATCTTAAAATCATGGTAATCCTTACCTAGCGTCTTATGTGCTAAGATTACACAGGTGAGCACCACACTTGGCTTATATAATTGTATTATATTATTATTATCATTTGTGTGTGTGTGTGTGTGTGTGTGTGTGCGTGTGTGTATGCTGGCACATGATGGGTGGGATGAGCACATACCCTATAATATGTAGAAGTATGGCAAACACTTCACAGACTGAGCTATTTCCCCAATCCTAATGTTATTTTTAACACCTTAATTCTTTAAAAAAGAAATCTTATGTTTATCATATATTATTAAGATTATAACCAGATGTGACAAAATATGTAGATTCTGAATTGACTTATTGATGGATCTGTGACTGAACACTTCAAGCAGTGGCTTTTGTAGGAGAATTAAAAAAAAAACTAATCTGCACTCAAATTATCTCTAATTTTGACAAAATTTGTCTCTGAATTCAGGACAAAGCAGGATATTAACCCTAGGAGCTAGAGTTCACATCTGTTTATTTTACATAAGGGGAAGTATTTGAGAATAGCTCGCAATCTCTTAGCTCTTCATTGCTGTCGGCCTTGTGACTGACTTTCAAATTTCATGGAGTAGAAAAGAGCAGAAAAAGGCTGCAGGTGACAAGGAGGAGGTGGCTTTGGAGCCTAAGTTCCAGTCTGGGCCGAGAGCTCACAGGTTCATCCGGACACTGAATCTCTGCCCTCTGTTTCTATAACCTGGCTTTGGAGACTCACGGCATCCTCTGTGTGTAAGCAGGGCGCCTACCCTCCCTTGTCTGAATGCCTGAGGACCGCCCTGTGTCCCTGGGATCCTGAACAACAGAAGCATCTTGTTGACTTACTAATTTAAACATGTGTTTGGAGGCGGTGGCGGCAAAAGCAGAGCAGAGCATCCTCTAAAATGAGGCATTCTTGGAGTGTGTTAGTGTCTTAGTTAGGGTTTCTTTGCTCTGAAGAGGCACCATGACCACAACAACTCTTACAAAGGAAAACATGTAATTGGGTGGCTTACAGTTTCAGAGGTTCAGTCCATTATCTATCATTGCGGCAGGACATGGCAGCATACAGGCAGACACAGTACTGGAGAAGGAGCTGAGAGTGGAGAACGAGTTACATCTTGATCTGTGGACAACTGGAAGTGATCTGTGACATTGGGCGTGGCTTGAGCATACTTGAAACCTCAAAGCCCATGCCCACAGAGACACACTTCCTTCAACAAGGCCATTCCTTTTGCAACAAAGTCACACCTCTTAACAGTGCCACTCGCCACTCCCTATGAGCTTATGGGTGTGGGGGGGAGGCAGGGGTGGGGTTGGGGGTTGGGGGCAATTACAATCAAACTCCCACAGTCAGCTTTCAGTTACTGGGATAAAACACCTGAAAGAGTCAACTCACAAAGAAGAAACATTTGTCTGGGCTCATGATGACGGTACTTTTACATGCTCTCATATATTGTAGAAAGGAATCTATGCGCCCACATTCTAAACAACCCAACATGTGCACACCGCTAATGCTTTGCTGATTCTGAGTTCTCTCCCTCATCGGGGTGTTGCCTACAGGACCTATACAGCAAACCCTAACTAAACTCAGCACCCTGACGTGTGTGGACCCACCTTCCAATGGTGATGCCAACGAGGGAGAAGTGCAGGCGATGAGAAAGAGAGACATGCCAGCACCACAAGTCTCAGACCAGCAGGAAAAGGCTGAGCTCTGGAACGATTGGTCGCCTTGGCCCTACACTAATGTGAGCTTCTGGCTGGACATGAGACTTTAGGAGGGTTGTTTATCCTAGGGTGATCCCCCACCTTCCCAGATCACTAACTCCCTGACTGGAACAGGGGGAGAAAGAGAAGAGGAGAGCAGAGAGAGAGAAGAGAAGAGAGAGAAAGAGAGGAGCAGGACCAAGCAAGGCTATCATAATTTCCTTCAATTATAATTATAATCACTTCCAGGCTGGAGAAGGAGGTTGGTTGGGGGACCCAGGAAGAGGGAGACCATGGTATGTAAGTATGAAATCTCTTGTGAGAGCTTATTGTGCCCTAGAACCCTGGTTAGAGAACACAGGAGGTACCTTGCTGTCTGATCTCCAGATGTTCAAACTCCTTTTTGCTGGAAGTCTCTACTCTACTCAGGTGACCCACCAGGGCCTAACTTGGCTATAGAAAGTGTCTAGGCAAACTTCCACAGGGCAGGCTCCATCACTAGGAGGCCTGTTGCCTGCATCTGCATGTCTTGCCCCATGAAGAGCCCGGAAATTTAGCTGTCTGGAGTCTCTGAGTATGTAGCTGGAGATTTACCTTTTGCCCATATAGAGATCACACACTTCTTTCTTTGAGGGTCAAGCTGGATTCTGAGATTGTCCTTCTATGCTGGAAAGAAAAGTGTGGATTAATTCGGCTGGGCTCTATGGAGTCCAGTGCTTTCCCAGACTCAGGAAAGTTCCTCAGAAGGGCAAGAGGCCAACTCAAATTATTCTTTGGAGATGATTGTGACTTTGGTGATTTTCAACTTTTATATGTGATTTAGCTTGCTTTACTGTTGTTGTTGAGAGAGATTTCTGATACTATGGGTGGGTCAATTTGTTTTTGGAATTCTGTTGATTATTATTAAATTGAAAAATCTGAAGTAATGTCTTAGATACACATGTGCTTGGGATAGCTATTCTTTCTTGTGATCTTTTTGTTTTTTGCACTTGCCTGGCATGTCTGCCTTTCTCCTCTGGGATTTAATTAGTTTTATTTATCTAGTATAAACAAATGTCATGGCTGTCACAGCAAGTGTTGAATTCTCTCTAGAGACACCCTGGCCATTTCTTGATCTTTATGAGGGTCAAGGAGTTCCTGCTAAGGAAAGTGAATCTCTTTGCAAAGGCCAGAATGAGAAAGATGCTCCCTGGAGACTACATTCCAAGGAGCTTTAGCAAGTTATGTATGGTAGCAAGATGCCGTACCATCCACAGCAGCAAGCTAGTAGGCAAAGAGACCACAGAAATGCTACCAAGTGGGAGAAGGAATCAGTGCCATAAGCGCAGAGCCCCACACCTAGGCGGGCACTGTGCAAGGAAAGAGTAGGGTTTGCTTATTTATTTTTCCAGTGGCCTTGTCTCAGAGAGATGATATCTCAAAGAACGCCAATTCCTTAGAGTCCTTGATGTCCGGATAGATGTGTCTAAATGGTTTCTGATCGCCATGACAGCTTGAACCTGGTATGCGGGTTACTGGTCACTTCTCTGAAGAACTCATCCACAAGAAACGAAGATAACAAATATTTGCCCTTCTCTCTTTCTCTCTCTCTGTTTTTTTTTTTTTTTTTTTTTTTTTTTTTGAGACAGGGTTTCTCTGTGTAACAGCTCTGGCTGTCCTGGAACTCACTTTGTAGACCAGGCTGGCCTCAAACTCACAGAGATCAGCCTGCCTCTGCCTCCTAAGCGCTAGGATCAAAGGTGTGGGCCACCACCACCCAGCTGGCCTTTTCTTACAACACAAAAGCTACCGAACTCTTAGGATTTAAAGACAAGTTCCTTTAAAACTTTATCTTGAATATGGTTATGAGTTGTCCAAAGAGCCGTATCTAAAAAGAATAAGGCCAAAGGGGCTGTTACAGCTTCAACACAAGACAGTGGTTTTCTCTCGTGGAGAATTTAGCTGAGCCTCACATTCGCAAGTGGAAGAAATAGAGTCAGACAGTTGTATAACATACATCTACAACTTTGAAACTGTGAGAATAATCTAAAACTGCAGGCATGGTCTGGCGAATTGGCTCAGTGGTTAGGAGCACTTGTTGTTCTTGCAAAGGACCTAGGTTTGATTCCCGGCACCCACGTGTGACTCACATTCATCCATAACTCCCTTTCCTGGGGATCTGACACCCTTTTCTGACCTCTTTGGGTATCTGGCACACACACGGTGCACATGTACATACGCAGGCAAAACACTCATATATATAAAATGGTAAAAATAAAAAAGTCTAAAATTGTAGGTGTGCTGAAAATATTCAACATCACCATTCATTTAGAGTTTTATTTCTATGAATAATTGGATGAATGTTTAACTTTACTTAGGGATAGAAAAATACATTTATATGCAAGTATTTCCATATATTCCTGGGGGTTTGTAGACCTCTCAAACCCACATAAAGACATCCAGTTAAGATCTTCTCAATTACAAAGTATTTGGGCTAGAGTTAAAATAAATTCATTATATTGTAGTATCCTTAGATATCTGAGGGTAGTTTTAATTAATGGCACCTTCATCTCCCCACAGTCTCACAATTAGATACGTTTTTAAAGAAATATGTATTGTCTGGCAGCTGAGGCGACGACTAAGTGTGCAAAATGCCTCTATGCCTGGATGTTTTCTAACGTGAGTTCTGAGGGTTGAGCTTTGTGCTTGCAAGACAAGCAGTTTGGAAGGCCTGCAGACATATTCTGGAAGGGCAAGCTCCCTCTGAGGGAAAGAAGAGAGGGAGTACACAGTTATACTTTCCAAGTCTACCCATCAGTTAAATGCCTCCAGCTCCCCATGGGCAGAGAAAATTAATGATGAAGTGAGACTTGGGGGAGATCCCTTCCCATGGAAATCAAGCAAGCATGGGACATTTCCCCTCCAGCAGGACAGGTCAGTCACCTAAGTGTGTGTGAAAGTGGACTAGCCTGCTTTGAAACGTGCCACGAAAAACTCTCAACTGGAGTAATTCATGCTCGGATTGCCTCTCCAGAGCTATTAAAGTTGCCAGCCATCTCCTTGTCACAAGAGTCATTTATGCAGGCTGATTGGGAGGGGTTGTCCTTGATACCACCTGGTCTCCTTGGCAACGCGGCTCTACCTCTGCAGTTCACGAGAGTCAAGTATCCCAAGCCCATTGTGGTTTCAAGGAGAAATTCTCTGCCCATTCCCTTGGTGTGATATTCTGTGGGAACCCGTTTTCAGGTTCCTTGTGGCTTTACCCAGCAGGTCCTCATAGAGAGGATGATTAGGACCACGGGTCTGAGTGCAGATGTCTGAGATGGTCTGCACTTGGCTGTGCTGAGGGGGAGGTCTTTTGCTCCACCCCTTGGCGTCTCTATAAATACCCTGGGGCAGAGACAGTCAGGGCTCGTTGGAATAGGTTCCAGGCCCTCTGGAGTCTATCTTTTATTTTCTGTCTGTTTATCTCCACAATCTAAATCCTTCTGTCTAATATTTCCTGCTGCTCGCACTCAAGAAAACTCTGGGGAACTGTGGGATTGGTGGGTAAATGCCCCGCAATATTCTGTAGCCCCACAGGGTGACACTGTTCAGGGCTCTATAGAAGATGGATAAGGAGATATAAATCACAAACTGGACGGATCTGCTCATCTGAGGCAATGCTTTTAGATGACACTTGATGAGGTGAATCCATTGTTTAGGCTATTTGGCACTTAAAACCTACTCCTACTTTCCAGAAATCATCATTTTTCTTTCCTCCTCTTGATGCTCAACTTATACGCTTTCACATCAAAAGTCCTTGATCCCTTTCTCCGTGCTTTAGGTCATTCATAAACTTGATATTTTTTCCCTCTTAAATTCTTTTTCTTCTTTCTAACAATTAATTTCATTGTGTTGCTAAAAGCCCAAGCTACTGTGTGAGAATCTGTGGAGACCTGGTGTTCTCATCGCTATACCTTGATGTGGATGCCGTGGATCTGAAATCTGAAGTTCTCACTTCACTGGAATAGAGATGAGTGCTGCTGAGGTTAAAACAACTCACCTACCTCTGGCTTGTAGAACCCAGGGCCACTGTGGGATTTTTGAGTCCTCATGTCAGGATGTCTTCTCATGATTCAGCAGCAAATGCTGAGTTATTAATATTCATGCGTGTTTGGAAAGAAATCTGGCTTTTTGCTAGGTTCCAAGCTCACTTCTTGGTTTCATGGTTTCTGATAATCTTTTTATTTTTTCCCCCAGACTTCTAGCTCACTTCCAAAGGCAATGCTATGAGATTGAAAATAGATTATACTACGAGGAATATAATGTGCATGTTAGCAGTACTTGAACCTTTATATTCTTAGTTTGTCTTACCAAAGCATGTTTTATATGGGAGTGAACTGAGGCTTAAGAAGAAAACACGGCATCATGAACTTGAACTCAGAACTGTGTGATGTTGAAGTGAGCTCTTGTTGTACTGCTTTCTAGTCCCCCCCCCCCCGCCCCCCGACACTCTCTCTCTTTCATGCATACTCATACTAGGGCTTTGATAATGCTAGGCAAGTACTCCCAAAATTTAAAAAAAAAATGAGACATTGCCTCACTGACTTGCCTAGGCTGGCCTTGACTCAGCTATGTAGCCCACACAAGCTTTAAAGTTGAGCCCCTCTGCCTCCCCGGGCTCCCAAGTAGCTAGAATGATTTCTGCCCACCCTCACAATTGGCTAGAATTCTTCTTTAAATCTTTAATTTTTTTTTTTTTTGATATTCGGTCTTTGTTTGCATTAACTCAAGCATTCTGAGGGCGAGGCTGTGTGGTATCACCGCACTACAAGGAGGAAGCGAATTCCACAGTCTCCAGACTGAATCTGAATAAAACTGAATGAAATGTTTTCTTTCTGTCACTTGTCAGATCTGCTCAACTGTCTCACAAGCTTCGTTAACTGACTTTCAGAATTTTTACAAAGTTGGGTTTTACTAATGTGTATTCATATTTATTTGATGTGTACTGTTATATTTGAATATTTATCAAATAAAAAACATAGTTATATATAACCAAAGACTACAGTATTGATCAATTTCATGCTATAATCCTGTAGGAAATTTCAAAGTTGTTTAACAAGTAGGTGACATGTACATTCTCAGTGTAAAGTATTGAGACGACGTGAGACGTAGAACAAATCACGAAAGTCTCCCTTTGTTACCATTCCAGTAGGTTTTATAATCATCTCCAGACCTAACCACGATGCCATTAATGTAGTTATCACTCTGGCCTGTGTACACATGAGTTTAGATACCTGTGTGTACAGACACCCTCACTTACTGTATTTATTTACTCGTTTATTTGGGAGAGTGAGAGTCTCAGTCTGTTTTGTGTTGCTCTAAGAATACTTGAAGCTGGGTATTTTATAAAGAAGGAAAGAAAGAAAGAAAGAAAGAAAGAAAGAAAGAAAGAAAGAAAGAAAGAAAGAAAGAAAGAGGGAGGGGAAGAGAAGGAAGGGAAGGAAGGAAGGAAGAGAAAGAAAGAAAAGAAGGAAGGAAGGAAGGAAGGAAGGGAGGGAGGGAGGGAGGAAGGAAGGAAGGAAGAGGTTTACTTAGTTCACAAAGATTCAGCACGCAGCTGGTGTTGATTTCTGCCGAGAGCCTCGTGAGAAATACCATCACACACAGAGATGTGTGTGAGAAGCAAGTACTCAAGAGCTCAGATGGGGTGAGAGAGGAAGCAGAAAAACCAGGAAGGGGCCAGGCTCCCTTCGTGCTTTTTTTTTTTTTTTTTAAACACATGCCCTTGCAGAACTAACCCATTCCTGTGAGACATGGCCCATCCTGAGGGGCCAGCATTAATGCTTTCACTCCCAAGGTTACAATGGATATGTTTAAAATTCTCACCAGCTTTCAGCACCACACTGAAGGCCAAGCTTCCAGCATGTGTGCTCTTGGGTTTGGGGAGACGCATCTGAGCCCTATCCAAACCATGCATCTGGGCTGTGTTCCTTGTTTTTTGACTGAGGCGTTCCTCATAGAATGAAATAGTAAATCATATTGAAAATCAAGAAAGAGCTTTGGAGTATTACGGTATAAATATCATTTCATGAGAACAGACTGAAAACTGGTTTCTTCCTCTCACAAGCTAAGGCACTTGTGATTGTTGGCATTATCGAGAGTAAACAAATCAGCTTTGAAATAGCCCAGTGTTTTTGGTGCCTAACATGAAATCAGTCAACAAAGAAATGTAAGCTCACAAATAGTTGGTAAATGTCAGTAAATACTGGGGGGAAATGAGGAATTCAAAGCAAAACCCCAGAGCACACGGGGCAACCCAAAGTCCTCCCTACCCTCTAAGTGAGTAAGAAACTCGCATGCGCACTAATTAGGAAGAAAAAGTAACTTCCCATTGAGGACAAGTTTGCAATTATGAGGAAAGACAGGAAGATGTGAGCAGCCAGATAAGAGCCTAGAAACCATCACCAGGATATAGGAACCGACAGAGGAAGGTGTTATGTTTGGGATATGAAGTGTCCTCCCCAAAGGCTTGGCTTCTAGCTGATGAGTTTTAGGCAAGGGTTTGGTTCCTGAGGGCTCTGACCTCATTAATGAGTTACCCCACTGATGGCATTATTATGGCATCATATCGTTATTATGTTGGCAATTTTATGGCATTATTAGAGGGTCTAGAAACTAAGAGGGGAGACCTTATCAGTGGAACTGGGTTATATTGGTCTCCAGCCCCTTCCTCCCTGGCACACTCTCTGCTTCCTGGCCACTAGGAGGTGAGCCCCCTTCTCTACCATGCCCTTCCCCCCCATGGTTCTGCTTTACCATAGGTCTGAAAGCCGTGGAACCAGCTGAGCACAGATGGGAACATCTGAAACCTTGATCCAAAGTAAACCTTTGGACTTGAAGTTGTCTCTGTTAGGTATTTGTCAGTGACCAAAAGCCAACCAGAAGGGAAGAGAAAGGGAAGCAGTTAAAATACCACAACATCCCACAACCTGTATGGATACTGTCTCATTTAACACCCAAAACACTAAATGAAATAAACCGTATTTGGTCTGTTTTTCAGAAGAGGAAGCAGATGTAGACATACGTTTCACAAGCTGTTCTTTTTCTGGCACATGTGTGTGTGTGTGTGTGTGTGTGTGTGTGTGTGTGTGTGTGTAAGTCTTGTAGGTGAGAAATCTCCCCAAATATGTCACATAGACTGAAAATGAATAGTTCTCTCCTGTGATCGATGGTGGGGAGGACTGTAGGATTCATATGCATCTTCAAACAAAACAGCCACCCATCCTAGTTACTAAGACACTTGCTGATTGCTACCTTCCTTATCTAGGCATCCTTTCCTGTTTAGGAATGTCCTTGAATTTAGACTTTTGTTAATCTGACTTAGGGAGTCTTTATTTCTTTCTTGACGATGGCTTCTAAATTCACAAGTTAACTATTTTGTCAAGGCTGACCTTTGCCTGGGCAGTTAGATGCTTAGCGTCTTTTGAAATACCCTGGCCACGTCACTTCGGCACAATCTCTCATCCTGAAAAGAGAGAAGATATGATTTACCGGTGTTCAAATGGGCACTGCCATTTTTCAAATGGACAGGTGACTTAAATGATTTGGAGGGATTATAAAGGTTTTTTTTTAGCTCCTCCATGTAACTCTGAAGTGGCAATACAATTCAGAGTTGATGGAAGTTTCAGGTAAAGATGCCACAGAGATTTATAGAATATAGAGATGTTTGTTTCTTTGGTGAATGATCTATTTCAATTTTTTCTCCCCTGCTTTATCCCTTCTGAATTTATTTCAAGTGTCTCTTGAAGTAGTATGGCCTATAATCCATTGCCACGTATATTGCAAATAATTCCTCCACATTATTCTTACCTCTGTTATTGAAATACTGTCATTTTTACCTTTAATTTTTAATGCTGTAATTTATTGTGTTGTAATATAGGTATCTAGCCTACTTTTCTCCTCTAAGCAGTTCAGTTTCCCCAGCATCATTTATTGAATAATTCATTGTGTTGGATTGGTTGTAGCAGTGGCCCCAATTTGCTTACTCTTTCTAGAATCTGCCCTTTGGGGGTTACTCCCTGATTATATTAGTTCATTTCTATTGCTAATAACACAATGCCATGATGTAAATTACAAAGCAAGGGGGGTTATTTTGGCTTGCCGTTCTTTAGGTACCAAGGTCAAAGAATTGTATCTGTTGATGACCTTCTTATTGGCAAGTCCCAAGATGTCTCAGAGCATCACGGGTAACAATTAGGGAGTATACAAATGTCTATGTATCTCTTTGGCCTCTCTCCCTGTCCATACAAAACCATTAGCATTTGTGGAGCTTCACCTAATGACCTCATCAATTCCTAATCACTTCCCAAGGCCCAACATCTAGATATCACAGTTAAAGTTTCCACTATGCTTGTTGTGGATTCAGTCTCGCTATAGTGTTCATCAGCCATTTTCACCTCACTTCTCAACTATTGCATCTAATGACTCTGGGCTTTGGCATATGATTTTCTTGGGTTGATGGGAGAGTAGCAAACCCATTCCAAGAGACCCTTACGTATTGGAGCTTGCTTTTGTGCCCTTGTGCTTAGAACTCTGTTGCTAAATAAACAAATCCAGGTAGCTTGCTCAGTGATAAGAAACTGGAGTCCTAGTGTCTTAGTTAGGGTTTCCCTTGCTGTGAAGAGACACCATGACTATGGCAACTCTTATAAAGGCAAACATTTAATTGAGGTGGCAGTTTACAGTTTCAGAGGTTTAGTCCATGGCGACAGGCAGGCAGACACGGTGCTGGCCACATCTTGATCAGGAGGCAACAAGAAGTGGACTGAATCACTGGGAGTAGCTTGAGCATAGGAGACCTCAAGCCCACCCCTACAGTGACATACTTCTTCCAACAAGGCCACACCCACTCCAACAAAGTCATACCTTTTAATAATGACACTCCCTTTGGGAAACATTTTCTTTCAGACCACCACACCTAGTGTCCCACCTTCCTCATAATCCATCAAGAGACACAAAAGTGATTACTATAAGACACAAGGCAGCCAGCTAACCCACTGAAGGGTTGGGCAGAGAAAAATACACAGGCAAGATCATAGAGACCTGGCCTAGACCCCCAGTCTCCCCAGTGTACCCCAGCATGGTTGCCTTATTACAAAAGCATAAAGTCAAATAAATGGCTCCTATTTCAAACTGCTGATTTGGGGGTGATATGTTACTCAATAAGAAACAGCAGGTGTGCCGTCTTTACCTTTGCTCATTGAATGCTCTATTTATCATACACTAAATTCATATTTATCCCTTTCTCAACTTTGTTTTGTTTCTTCGATATATTTATCTTTCCTGCTGCTAAATGCATACTTGAAACCACTGTGCTTTACAGTGTGTTTTGTTGCTGGGTAGATTAATTACCCCTTTCCTCTTTCCATCACCAAATTATGTCTAATTTCTGTTTTTCAGAAGAAAAAAAATTGTCAAGTTCTTCTAAAAGTCTTTTGGGGATCTTATTTTGAATTGTATTATTTGGGAATATTAAGAATTTTTAGGTCTCCTTATCTACCCATGTCCTTCAATCATATTTAACATTTTTCTGATAAAAGTCATAGACGTTGGACCGGGTCCTGTGCTCAGTGCATGAATTGGCAGTTTGAAACCTGGGGCTTAGTAGAGACCCTTGGCTCAGCCTGGGAGGAGGGGACTAGACCTGCCTGGGCTGAGTCCACCAGGTTGATCTCAACCCTCGGGGGAGTGTTTGCCCTGGAGGAGATGGAAATGGGGGGTGGGCGAGGGGGGGGCGGGGCGGGAGGAGGGAGACCGGGGGAATCCGTGGCTGATATGTAAAGTTGAATTATATTGTAAAATAAAATAAAATAAATTAAAAAAAAGTCATAGACGTAATTCTTTAAAATTTTACCAGACAGGATTCAAGTACAAAAGGAGAGCAATAGAAGAACATATTAAAATACTAGCTGCTAAGAATAGTGTGGCAGTTTCGGACTATGTAGTGCTAGACTTGCTAGGCCAGTCTAAATCTGAATGGCCATCAGGAAGGGCTGAGGCTGAGTGACTGTCCCTAGATGCAATGACTTTGTCCTGCAAGACTCAGTTCTGCTTTTAAGGCCTTGCAATACATTGAATGAAGAATACTGGTAAAATCAAGGGTGGTCTTCCATATTTAAATTGGCTATAGATGAATTAAATTAGTAGTTAATTGTGGCGCTGGAAGTTGACCCTAAGAATTTGTACATCCACCACTGATCATTTCTTGTTGTACTTCCTTCCTTTGTCAGAACTTCCAGGAAATCACCAAAAAGTAGAGAATGAATTTTGTTCCTGGGAGCTTCAGATATGGGCATTTGGACCTATTCCACTCCTGGAGGCAAACAAATACATCTGTATTGAGTACAAAATCCTCTTCCTAAAAATGTAGCTACGAAGTAGGTGAGAAGGTGGGGAAGAATTAGAGGAAGAGAATGCAGAATCAGCTGAGAGCATGGGAGCCATGCCGCTCTGGACATCTGTCTACAGACCCTGCAGCCTCATCTTTTCGGTGCCATCATTTGTGTGCTGTGGGATGTTCTCTGTGCTGTGAATGTGTTGCTCTGATTGGTTAATAAATACAGTGCTGTTTGGCCAGTAGCCAGGCAGGAAGTAGTATAGGCAGGACAAAGAGAGAGGAGAATTCTGGGAAGTGGAAGGCTGAGTCGGGAGGCACTGCCAATCGCTGCCATGAGAAACAAGATGTAAAGTACCGGTAAGCCATGAGCCATGTGGCAACTTACAGATTAATAGAAATGGGTTAATTTAAGATATAAGAACTAGATAGCAAGAAGCCTGCCACGGCCATACAGTTTAGAAGTCTCTCTGTGTTTGCTTGGGTCCAAGCGGCTGCAGGACTGGCGGGTGAGAGAGATTTGTCCTGACCATGGGCCAGGCAGGACCAGGAACACTTCAGCTACAAATGGTGTCCAATGTGGGGCTTGAACCCATGACCCTGAGATTAAGAGTCTCATGCTCTACTGACTAAGCTAGCCAGGCACTGGGGTCAGAGTGGCTGCAGGAGCTAGGTGGACTGGAGAAAACTCCAGCTACAAATTGCACCAGAACATGGCCAAGATTTTCCACCTAAAACCTGAGGAAAAAAGATTCTAAAAAGGAGCTAAAAACAGCTTCCTAGTTGTCTCTCTCAAGTTAGCCACAGTCTGTGGGCTTGAGCTACTCTATGGCAGGTTCATGGCATGCACGCTTGGTGGGAATGAGGCGTCTCCAAGCCACACAGAGTACTGCATGACAGAATTAGCTTTTACTAGTTAAAAAAAAAAAAGGTTTCTGGGCTACATGCTGCTTGGATAGAATCATAGACCCACTGCCTCCCAGAGTCAGTGGACAGCATGACTCCCAGTGCTGGTGGTGAATTATCTCCACCATGTTGAAAAGCTAAATTGGGAAGAGCTAGCAGCCAAGGCTTCTGCTTCAGTACTAGCTGCTGCAGATTAAAGCAACAGGTTCACAATAAGACAGATTCAGATGAAACAGTTTACAATGTGTGTAAAAATGTATGTAGGCTTAAAAGAGAAAAGATAACAGACAGTTATATTAAAGAAATAGAAAGTTTTAAAAAATAAAGTCTGTTAAAAGACAGTAAAGGTAATATTAAAAAATAAGCCACATAAAGATGGATATTACACAGAGAATCTGGGCTGTGTTGTCTTTGATATTTTTAACTGCAAGAGACAGTAAAGGCAGTTGAGTTAAACCAATATGTATATTTTAAAGGTATCTTGACTTCAAAATTTGGATCTAAGGATATGTTGCTTTGGAAAGGAAGCTTTGCTTTTGTTTCCACAGAAAGCAAGAGGCTATAGATTTGTTTCAGATTAAGATACATCAGGTTTGACCAGCCAAGACCCCCCCGAAAGGTCTCCGATGACACCATGGCCCAGATGATCCAACATCCAGAACGGTTTCAAGCCAACTGGCTCAGACAATACAGCCTCATGAACTACCCCATAATCCTAAAATTTTCTTTAAGTCCCCATAAGAATACAGCGCCCTCATCCAGCAGGACCTAGGAGAAGCTACACCCAAATTCCCAAATATACCAAGCTGGCTTTGGAGATGGAATTGGCTCACTTCTTCTCTAAACCCAAGCATATTTGCTAAAAGAAAAGGTTGAGAAATTCTTCATTCCCATATCAGAAGAGCCCTCTGGTGTGGGACAGAGAAAAACCAATATTTTTATTTAAAGCAGGTTGATTATAAATACAATCTATTTCTAAAAGAAGAAAGGGGGAATATAATATAGATATTTAGGATAAAAGCATAGATTGTTGAACCTACTTTTAAAGAGCAACTTGTTTAAAATGTTTAGTTTATTGATACAAATTTAGAGTTGATTTTGTTCTACTATATATATATTTCTACTCTTGTTTAAGGTATTCTGTTTATGTAACTCATTTAGATTATAATGGATAATTAAGAAATACAGATTAATAATTAGTCTTCTATGATAATCAAACTTATAGTCGTGTTAGTTTAGTTTAATTCAGTTAGGTAGGTAATCTTCAAAGACTTCAAAGACCTACAGAATATGGCATTTAAAATGTTTTAAAAATTTAGACTTTCTGGACAGTGAGGCATGTCTGCTCCTGGCAGCACCAATTTACTTCAGAGAGGAGGATGGTCATTGAAGACATTCTATATGGGGTTTATCTTCTTGGCAAAAATAGCCATTTGGGCAAGAAACTGTTCTTGCCTGGACTGATTGAAAAAAATGTATCGATTGGACATGCAGGACCCATAGGAAGGTGACCACTGAACTTTGTTTGGCAAAATGGTCCTTCAGGTTCCTGCTTTGCAGAGGAAGCTGCCAGACATTCTACAGGACACAGAGAGAAGTGACTGAGAGACTCTAGGCCTGTGGGCTGAAGACAGATGCCCCAGCTTTACAGAGGAACTTTGGATGACTGTCCAGGCTGCCAGCTGTCTCTGTCTACTCTTGCAGGACTCCCAAAAGTTGCTTGTGTCCTTCTCCTGTTTCTCAGGAGATATTATTATATCCTTCTGGGGTTTTTGATATAGTTGAAGACTAGATAGTTATAATTTCCTTAGTTATGATAAAAGATAAGTCAGATATGGAATCGTAGACTCAAATATAGGATAGATAGGATATCTTCTTTAATTTTGCCAAATACAAATAGACTAGATATTATAACTATAATTCTTAATTCTTGCTTAATAATTGCTTTGTTATATGTAATTTTACTATGTGAAAGTTAAAACCTTCCTTTTTTGAAAAAAAAGAAAAGGGGAAGTGCTGTGGGATGTTCTCTGTGCTGTGAATGTATTGCTCTGATTGGTTAATAAATAAAGTACTGATTGGCCAGTAGCCAGGCAGGAAGTATAGGCGGGACAAAGAGAGAGGAGAATTCTGGGAAGTGGAAGGCTGAGTCAGGAGACGCTGCCAACCACCGCCGTGACACGCAACATGTTAAGATATCGGTAAGCCACAAGCCATGTGGTAACTTATAGATTAATAGAAATGGGTTAATTTAAGATATAAGAACTAGATAACAAGAAGCCTGCTACAGCCATACAGTTTATAAGTAATATAAATCTCTGTGTGTTTGCTTGGGTCCAAGCAGCTGCAGGATTGGCAGGTGAGAGAGATTTGTCCTGACCGTGGGCCAGGCAGGACCAGGAAAACTTAAGCTACATTTGTGTGTTTTGTTTTCTGAATAATCTTTCAATCTTTGAGTGATGAATGCTAAAAATCTAAGTTTTTACACACACATACCTACACACACACACACACACACACACACACACACACACACACAGACACACACCCCCCCTCCTAAATCTAAATACAATCTGCTCATTCTGTATAATGTTACTTGCATATGTATCATTTCAAGGCTGACCATTAGGTATTGGATAACGAACTGGGGTGCTCTTTCTTCCCTGGGAAACACTATTTTCTCCGATTTTCAGCATTCCTTAGTTGCCTGTAGTTCTTTGTCTAAGGTTGGAACCCCATGATATTTCCTCCTTCCATGTCAGCACGTCTGTTGGGTCCTCCTTGTTCAGATCTTGTTTAGGCAGCCATGTTGTTGGAACATCATGGGTGTGCTTCCCTGGGATTTCTAGGAGATGAAATCTTACAGCAGAAATTCCGTCCCTCTGGCTCTTGAAATCCTTCTTCCCCATCTCCTCAATGTTCCCCAAGGCTCACAACGGGAATTATGCTGTATCAGCACCAGGTAGGTCAGGGTACCACACAATCACTTGTTCTCTGCATCTTGATCAGTTGTAGTATTCTGCAATGGTCTCCATCTGTTGTGAAGAGATTTTTTGTTGTTGTTGTTGTTGTGGTTGAGGGGTAAGAGCTACAATTATTTGTGGGTATGTGAGCAAATATTCAGAATGCAGTTAGGACTCATACTGGCTTAGTAAAGTGGTGAGATCCGTTGATCTCACTAGCCCCAGGTAGTTGGCTAAGGCTCCAGAACCAGGCTTGGTTGAGTGGACTTTAAGCTCAATTAGACAGCTGGTGGTTGTCACCCAGATATGAGTGTCACTACTGCACCCTTAGGGTTATCAAGCCATGCTGGTTGTTCTTGTAGTTCATGGGTGTCGTGGCTGGGTAGGACTGTATTTTCTTCCCTCCCTTAGAAGCTTGCATGGCACCTTCTGTTACTAAGAAAGCTGGTCCTCAGGGAGGAGGCCTTCAGGTCAGAGCTAGCTCGGATCCTCTGGGTCCTGTGTTTGAAGTTCATGGTGTCTTCAGCAGTAGGGACTCACCCTCATCCTCTGAGAGGCAACCAAGAGCGACAGCAATAACAGTGTTTGGGGAACTTGTAAGGAGGTTTCTCCTGCTGGTATTAGGGTTTTTGTGAAATAGTCTTTGGCTCCTGAGGAGTGGTATTGACAGCCCAGATGGGAATTTTTAAATGAGTGCTGTTCTAGGAACTGAAAAGCTCTCAATTTTTTTTTCTTTTTTTCTTTTTTTTTTTCGAGACAGGGTTTCTCTGTGTAGCTTTGCTCCTTTCCTGGAACTCACTTTGTAGACCAGGCTGGCCTCGAACTCACAGAGATCCGCCTGCCTCTGCCTCCCAAGTCCTGGAATTAAAGGCGTGCGCAGCCGCTTGCATGCCCCATTTTTTTACTTTTATCTCTCTTCCTCTTTCTCGTGGGTTTCTCTGTGTAGCTTTGCGCCTTTCCTGGAACTCACTTTTTAGACCAGGCTGGCCTCGAGCTCACAGAGATCCGCCTGCCTCTGCCTCCCAAGTGCTGGGATTAAAGGCGTGCGCCACCACTGCCAAGCCCCAGATGGGAATTTCTCTCTCTCTCTCTCTCTCTCTCTCTCTCTCTCTCTCTCTCTCTCT
>CABHPH010161373.1:19736-51952 GCA_902168325.1 Peromyscus nudipes | reverse complement strand
TGCACAGCCAATGGTGCTGCTGGAACAAAAGAATAAAATAAAATGGTGCCACCTGAGAAAGGGTGTTGGAGACAGGACCTCACTATTTAATCCAGACCTGACACTCTTTCTTTGTTGTCCGTCCACCAGAGAAATTCCTGGGCCAATTCCACAACCCTGTGTTGGAGAAACTGCCATTCGTTTTGCATTCTCACTACTAGTACATGAGGCTTCCAGTCGTGCCACATTGTCACCAGCAATTTCTGATGTGACTTTTGAATCTAATCATCTTAAACAGTCTGGCATGGATGGAGGAGTTACTCAGGCGGCCCCACCTCCCACTGCTGAACTATTTTCCACAGATAAGATCCAGGGAGAGGAGAAATCACTGCCTTGAGTTTTATACCCAGTGCTGACCCCATCAAGATGTGATCATTCCAATCCCATCATCACACAGGTGACTGTGGTTAGAGTAAATGGATCACAAAGCTAAACCAAATGTCATGAATCTGGGAAAGGGACTGGTAAGGATGGGGAGGGTTAATGTGAACAGAAAGGTCATAAGAAAGGGTTGTGGTGGGGAGAGTAATCAGAATACATTTTATACACATATGAAATTCTCAAATCACAACATTAATCAATGAAAAATAATCTAACCTTCCTAGTGGGTAGGAAGTTATTTTGATCTGCCACAATTTTTTTTTTTACAAAGAGAATATATTAGAATACAGCTGCACTCATTCTCCTAAGTACTCTCTACATGGTTTTGCTATGGAACAGGAAACCAGTTACAACAGATTTTAAGGCCTGTGAAGGAAGCCTAATATACTGGTGGTGTTGTGGTGGTATTGTGTTCCCCAAAATATTGTGTATGCTAATAAACTTATCTGGGGTCAGAGAACAGGACAGCCACAATATTAAACATAGAGGTTAGGCAGTGGTAGCATACGCCTTTAATCCTAGCATTCCAGAGGCAGAAATTCATGTGTTCGAGAATGCACCCAAGCATGGTGACCAACGCCTTTAATCCCAGAAAGCCACACCTTTAATCCCAGGGAGTGGTGGTAGAGAGCGGAGAGATATATAAAGGCGTGAGGACCAGAAACTCGAGGCATTTGGCCTGAGCAGGCCTTTGGCCTGGAGAGGCCTTTGGCCTGGAGAAGCATGTGGCTGGTTAAGCATTCAGGCTTCTAGCAGCAGTTCAGCTGAGACCCATTCTGGATGAGGGCTCGGGGCATCCAGTCTGAGGAAACAAGACCAGCTGAGGATTCAGCAAGGTGAGATAGCTGTGGCTTATTCTGTCTCTCTGACCTTCCAGTGTTCACCCCAATAACTGGCCTCGGGTTTGATTTTATTAATAAGAACTTTTAAGATTCATGCTACATGGTGTGGCCCTTACATGATTTTTTTCTTTTGGTATATGACAGTTACTTTTGTTTGCTATTTTTCTTCAATGTGAATAGTTTTCTAATACAAAATAAATATTGATTCTCCACAGTGGAGCCAAGTGCCTGTCTTTCTGATACCCACATAGGACTTAACATCACCTTTAAAGAAAACAAAAATTCAGTTTAACAAGGTCAAAAATATCTTACCACTGTAATCAGTCAGTATGGAGAATAGAGTTGATATTATATTCATATATGATTCTTTTTAAAAATACAGTCAAGCAATTTGTGCTCTGATAAGTTTTCTCCGGGGTCTTATGCTGTAAGTTCAGATAGAAATTCTTCATAGGGAATGTAATTAGTATAACACAGTTTAATGTCATGGTTAATAGTTTCCAAGAGTGTTCTGATTAGAAAATTAATCTGCCTATGTTTGTAGATGATAGAGCCATTTAAAAGAGAACAGAAATATTCCTGTTAATGTGAGATACTTAACTAAGGTTCATTTCAAAGTGTGAGATGTCACTGCCAGACCACACTCCCCATATTGGAAATAAATAGAAAAAATGAATTAGGTAATTATTAAGACTGTTGTACGATTATCATTTAATGGCTTTCTATTAAAGCACAATTACTAAAGCCTAAATATAATTTGTTAAGTCACTTGAACTAATTTGTCTGACAATAGCAAATAGTAACTCTGTCAGTCAAAAGTTAAATGTAAAATAAGCGATAAAACCTCTGTGCTGCCCAAGAGATATTTTCAAGTTGTCTTTTTCTTTCCTCAGTGCTGGTATCTCTTTACCACGTATATTTTCCTTTTTAAATTCTGAGTTAAACTACTGTGTTGTGGATATTCTGTAAAATCAAACATGTGGCAAAGCCTATCTTTATTGAGGTCTCTCCTTAAGATGTCCACCTGTGTCCACCCTCCGCTTTGTGGTTCAGTCTACTTGAATGCCTCTTACTCTAATACTGCCATTCCCTCAATACTACGATGAACTGATTGGCGTTTGCATCATTAAATGGTAATGATACGTAGCTCATTGCAGTAGTTAGCACAGTTAGCACTCTTGTCTCACTGCTGAGATGTCTGACTCAAAATTGCCAGTGAAATCAAGCTGCACCACCACGCTGCCCTGACACTATGGTCACAAGTCACCGGACAATTTTATAATATCAGACCCTCATTCCCAGTTCTTAATCTTTCTCTCTTTGCCAGCATCAATTGTGATGACCTTCCAGAGAATCACTGCTCTCCTCATCTCTCTAAACCATCCTATCTTGACCTCTGCTGGGCCTTTTCAGTTTTGTTCTAATTTTCTCATGCCATAGTGCGTCTTACTATGCAGGATGCTCAAGGTCGGAAGCCTGATTCGGTTCCACCCTGTGGTAGTCTTGGATACCGTAAAACAACTAGAGAAGAGATGCTTCCCCCGTACGAACTTGTCTCAGTTTACTCTTCTCCAAAATGAGGAGATTACATTTTCCCATCCAAACAAAGCTGAAAGCACCTATCAGACAGGGAAAGGGCATCAACAGGACATGATTCTAAACCCTCTTCCAAGCGGCCATGAAAGCAGCAATTCACCTACCTGTTGAGTCAATGGTTGTTTTACATGCAACATCACATGAAACAGCAGAATGAGTCTTCAAAACAAAATGGGATGTAAATCAGTTTCTCAACTGTTCCTTTTTACCATGACCTAAAAGTCTTTCATACATATTTTCCCCAATGCCCTTCTCTTAAAATCCGTGACATTTTACGACATTAGACATACTGTAATCTGTTTATGAACTGTATGCCTGTCAGTGCTTTACACAGAAAGAGGCAATTTCTCTGCATCCTGAGAACCAATTTTTATGACCTTGGTGAAGGATGCTGTTGTCTCTGCTTCCATGCTTATGACCCACTAAATAATTGGGTGGTTTTCAGTTGCCTTCTGATCCTCTGAGAATTTTTCTTTACATTTAAGAAATAGGAGAAATAACTGGCAAGTGTACGGTTGCGAGTAATTGAGGTAACGTGTAGGAAGGGTTTTATTAAAGAGCTTAGTATATATTATATTATATGCCCAATTAAGATTCGTTTACCTTCACATTCCAAGTCCCTTCCAGTCTATGAAATCATAACTGTACTTGAATATTTTCAGTGTAAACAAAACACTCAGCCTCTGGAAATCCACTGGTGCCCCTTTCCCTCCCAACACCAATGCCTGCATGCATCAGCACCATCATTCACTGTTTAGGCAAAAATCCAGAAAGTTCTCTTTGTCTTGCCCTGCCACTCTGACTTCGATACATTATGATCAAGGTGGTGCAAAAAGCGCCACCCCAAATCTGGAAAGGAGGAATGGAATGGGTGGCCTCTCTGTGTTAGCCTTTTCTCAGCACAACAAAATACCTGAGAAAAACAACTCAAGAAAGTTGGCTCTGATAAAGCAGACTATCACATGACATGGTGGTAATATATGACAGAGAAGGCTGCTCACCTTATGGAAGCCAGGAAGCAAGGAGAGAAAGTGACCAGGGACAAGATACACCCTACAAAAAAGGTATGTCCTAGGTCACCTTCTTCTTTTAACTTGGCCGCACTTCCTGACAGCCCATCAACTGGGCTGCAAATATGTTTCGGTGGAAGAGAGCTTGTGTACTTGATCCCCAGTAACACACATACTCCACTCCAGCTCAACCAAACCACCAAAGTAAGCAAATACCTTTCAGCTATGCCCTCAATGGGATACATTTTCAACATTTAAACTTCAGGGATACATTTCAAGTCTAAATCATAAGTCACCCAGATAATTAAACCAATTAAATTAGTATCTATGAAGAAGAAGATTGGGTTTCATTATTATTCTGGGAAAAATGTCTTATGACTTTTACTTCAAAAATAGGCTAATTCTATGTAAGAAAAAATATTATCATCAGTTTAAAAATTAAAATTGGAATTGAGAAACGTAAGACTGTTCCACAGACACATGAAACATAGGACACACACACACATAAACTCAGCAGTTTGCAATAGAGTATAGTGGTAAGCATTTGTCTGGCATACACAACATCCTGTGTTTACTCCCCAGCACACACACACACACACACACACACACACACACACACACACACACACAAATGCGACATCCATCCCTCTCTACCTGCATCACCTAAGAAACCTACCTCACTGGACAGCCGCAGGAGCTCTGAGTTATCTGAGTAGAAACCGTCTACAATTCACATCCAGTCTTTAACTCCTGTCTATTCTTCCCCATCAATTCTACTCAGATCTGTCTATCTGCACTACTGCCCAGCCTCAAGCTAGTTTCTACTGCTCTCTACGATGCACTCTGATGCTTCCAACACACTCTGCAGGCTGCTTGCCAGAGAACTACTCTGAAATGATAGCTCATGGTCTGTGTCACTCCTTAGGTTTTGCTGGTTGTTTGGTTAATTTTTTTTTGACAAAGTCTCACTACACTGGCCAGGCTGCCTTTGAACTTGCGGTATCTCTGCCTCTGTCTCCCAAGTGCTGGGATTACAGATGTGTGACACATCAGGTCAAGACCCAGCTGCTCTACCTTCACACTTTAAAAGAGGAGACAGTTCTCTGTAAGAAACTGCCACAGATCATATGGCAATGTGGCTTCCACTGGAACACAGATACCTGAAAATCCCTTTCACTTGATGCTTCACCTCACAGGAAGTCTGTTGACTTGAAAAGAAACCAACTTGGGCCTAGCTTAGGGAATGAAGTGCTCTCTGAGTTTACCAAGCTCTTAAAATGCTTAACCACAGACAGACACTAGGCAGAGGCTTTTCTCTACACTCTAAGAAAATATTCCTTCCTAGGTATGCAGAGATCTGCATTTTAATAAGAAGAGGATTCTTGCAGTTTATTTTCGGTGCCAGTGCGTTTCTGACTTGACTTTGTAAAGAATTTCTTAGGGAACTTTGTTCACTTCCCAGTACTTTTCCACCCTTCTGGTAATTAGGGAACCTGATTCATAGTACTGCATTGTTTAAATTACTATATAAATTTTTCTTTCTTCCTTTTCCTAGTTTTAATTTTACTATAGAATATCGCTCCAAAATTGTGCAATTTAGACCTGTGTTGCCATCTCTCTTTCTTCTCTCTCCTAATAAATCGTTTCCTTTACCTTAGGTTATATCTTGGTAAATAAGTTTTCAAGATTTGTCTTTTCTTAAAGGCAAATGCTTGTGCCTAATTATCCTTCCACCATATGGCTCCTCTTCTCGTCTTTATTCTTCAAAACTCTCACGCTCTTCTTCTGCAGTTGCCACAGAACTCGTGTGCCCTCTTCCCATTATATTTGCACACTTTGAAACCCACCATCTGTCGTCGTCCTTCAGATGGTGACTGCATCCTGAATTTGTTTGAAGGTCTTGCCACTTCTATAGCTCTAGTTCTCCCCTCTCACCATTATATGACCCCCTAAGGCTGATTTCCATTTCTTACTAACAGGGGGAAGTAAACTGGAGTAAACACCATACAGCATTCTCTCTTCACTCACACGAGGACGAGAGATACCTTATTGTAAGTAAGGACAAACTTCACAGGCACACATAGAAATGAACAAGCTTGAATGAGCTATGGAGGATGCTGAAAAGATGATTATGGCTTACCATCATCCTGTTAGAGTCCTCTGGGGGAAAGAGACACCACGGGGAATTTGTCTTAGTCCTTTTGGGCCACTCTAACAAAATATCACAAAGTGCATAGATTATCAACCACAGATATTCCCCCACTGTTTTAAAAATCTATGAATTACAACATCCAGGTACCAGCAGGTTCAGCTAACTGTTCTTCTTGTGGTATCTTCTCCTGGTAGAAAGGACACGGGACTTTCTCCATAGTGGCTTTTATAAGGGCACTAACGCTGTTTATAAGAGTCGTGTCCTCCTGTCTCAATCATCTCCCAAAGGAACCATTCCAAACACTATCACATTGGAGATTGTGTTTCAACATATGAATTTTGATGACACAAAAATTCAGTCTATGACAGAACTGTAGCTGAAGATCTTTTTGATAGATGAAATCATACAATTGTACAAACATGTGCTAGCCCTCATTCAAATCTATGTCCAACATTTCACATTCAGTCACAGTGTATCTCTTCAGTAACTGCTCATTCTTCTGACCTTTATAGATTTACCCAGATAGTCTGCTTAATTAAACAGTACTTGCAGTTTAATATAATTTTCTGAATTGAGGTTCCAGAACATAGGACTCCATTCTTCAATTTAATTATTTAAAGTACATATTCTTTGTCAACTTATGTACACATAATCTCCAGCATCTTTTGTTTTGTTTTGTTTTGTTTTTTCAAGACAAGGTATCACATGTAGCTCTAGCTGTCCCTGGAACTCACTATGTAGACCCAGCTGCCAAGAACTCACAGAGATCTGCCTGCTTCTGCCTCTCAAGTGCTAGGATTAAAGTCGTGTACCACTATGCCTGGCTGGATCTCAGGCATCTTGATCATGTCCTCCATTAGTCTCTCTCTTTCTCTCTCTCTCTCTCTCTCTCTCTCTCTCTCTGTGTGTGTGTGTGTGTGTGTGTGTGTGTGTGTGTGTTCTTATGTATGCACAGGCAGAGGTTGATGGCAGTTACTTTTCTCAATTGCTTCCCACCTTATTTTCCGAGAGTGCGTCTCTCACCGAATTTGAAGCTCACTGATTTTGTAGACTAGCTGGCCAGCAAGCCTCAGGGATCCTCCTGTCTCTGCCTTCTCAAGCACTGGGATCACAGGCAGCAACTATAGGTTCATGCTGCCTTGCTTGGCTTTTTTCAGTAGTGGTGGGTGTTGAACTCAGACTTCATGCTTGTGAAGCAAACACTGTGCTTCCTGAGCCATTTCCCCAGCCAGTCTTTACTCTCCACTTGGGAACACTCCTGTCTTTGAATTCGGTCTTGATACAGCTGCACCCAGTCCTGTCCAGTAGAGTGGGTAACCAAAGATTTTTCCCTAATTCTCTAGTAAATACTCCGAGGACCTCAACTTGAATTTCAGGTGTAGAGTGATCATGCTTTCATATGACAAAAAAATATCATTTTCATTCACTTAGATATTAAAATATACCAATTTCTGAATAGTTTACCTATCAATGACTCATTTCTTTCTGATAACCCCCAAAACATTATTTTAGTAACTTATTGTATGTAATATAAGAGGTAGATTATTGAATCTAGTCTGAAAAAAAGAGGATATAGATATGACAAGATAAAAAGTAGATTATTGAATCTACTCTGAAAAAAGAGATATAGAAATGATAGGGTAAAAAGGTAGATTATTGAATCTACTCTGAAAAAAGGTATAGAAATGACAGGATAAAGGGTAGATTATTAAATCTACTCTGAAAAGAAAAAAGGAAAAGTGTAGATATGATAAGATAAAAAGGTAGACTATTGAATCTACTTAAAAAAAGCAACTACTAGTTTTAGATATTTTACATTGGATTGGATTTTTGTATATTGTATACAAATTTTGTGTATTGATACAAATTTGAGATTAATTTTATTAGAATATATTGTACGTATATGTCTACTCTTGTTCAAGGTATTGTACCTATACTGCTCATTTAACAATGTAATGCAAATTGCTAGTCCTAGAAAGTTATTGTTAACAACTAATTAGGCTATAAAGAAATGCAGGTTAGTAGTTAGTCACCTATTACAATCAAACTTGTAGTCAGGTTAGGTATGTTTTCAAGGTCAAACAGAGATATATTTTAGACAGGTCATCTTTAAACACTTCAGAGATCTACAGAATATGTCATTTAAGATAGATTCTTTTTTTAATGACTCTGAGACATGTCTGCTCCTGGCAGCACCAATCTATTTCAGAGAATATGATGGGCATTGAAGAAACTCCATATGGAGTTGACTTTCTTTGTGGCAAAAGTTAGCCACTGGGCAAGAAACTGGCCTTGCCTTGACTGCTGACAGTATGCTGTCCAAATGGTACAAGCAGGACACAAAAGAAAGGACTGCCAAACCTTGCTAAGACAAAGTAGGAAGAACCTTTAGAAAATCCTGCCTCACAGATGAATCTGTCAGATATGCTAGGCCTGTAGGCCAAAGATGGATGCCCCAATGTTGCAGAGGAACCTTGGGTGACTGTCCAGGCAGCCAGCTGTTTCTGTCATTTCTCACATTTTTTTGTAAGTCACTTACCTGCACTTCCTGCTTACTCAGTAAATATTATTTCCTTCTTGGGTCTCTGAGGGAGCTGAAGAATAGATAGTTATAGTTATAGCTTTCCTTGTTTACAAATTCAGAAAAGAAACTCACTAAAGAGGTGTAAAGTGTATAAGTTTGAAAGACATTAAAAGACAGTATTCGGTTGGTAATACAAGTTAGGATAGAATGTGAATTAGGTACAACATTTTGGACTCACCAAAATAGGATAGATAATGGAGTATTTTCTCTGAATTTGTCAAATGTTTATGGACTGGGCATTATTAATGTAATTCTTGATTGTATATATTGTATATACTTATTGTATATAGTTTTTCTTAGTTATAACCTTCTTTTATTATTTTAGACAAAAAAGGGGGAGATGTGGTGAGATATTGTGTACACTAATAAAGTTTGCTTGAAGATCAGAGAACAGAACAAGCCACTAGATTAAACATAGAGGCCAGGCAGTGGTGGCACACACCTTTAATCCTAACACTCGGGAGGCAGAGATCTGTCTGGATCTCTGAGTTCTAAGGTACCCTGGAATACATGAGATTGATTCAATCTAGGAGAGAAAACAGAGCCAGGCAGTGGCTTTAATCCCAGTACTGGGAAGCACACACGCCTTTAATTCTAGGAAGTGATGATTAAGGGGAGAAAGGTATATAAGATCTGAGGAGACAGGAACTAAAAGCTTTTCTTCAGAAGCATCCCTTTCATCTAGAGGCATTTTTGGCTGAGGAAGCTCATTCGGCTACAGGCCTTTTGGCTAAAGGCTTTTCAGGCTGAGGAGTACTAGAGGTAAGACACAGCAGTGGCTTGTTCCTTTGTCTCTCTGATCTTTCAGGGTTTACCACAATATCTGGCTGTATTTTTTATTAAGACCATCTAGGAATTTGTGTTACATTAAGCATTTTATAAACTAGGACTCACTCTGAAAGTATGAATAATAATTTGTTCCTAGTATGTGTATACTTCATGTTATATAGGTATGTTGTTGTAGAATATTATTTTAAGGTGTGTTACTCTTGTTTATGTTGCATTTGTTTAACTCTGTGAAGCTGTGTTACTATGCCTGTCTAAAACACCTGATGGTCTAATAAAGAGCTGAACAGTCAATAGCAAGGCAGGAGAGAGAGAGAAGTGGGGCTGGCAGGCAGAGAGAGTATATAGATGGAGAAATCTGGGAGGAGAGAGGAAAAAAGAGATGAAGGAGTGAAGGAAGAAGGAAAGGGAGAGAAGTAGAAAGACTTCAGGGGCCAGCCACCCAGCTACACAACAAGCCATGGAGAAAGAGTAAGAAGTAAGAGAATGGGAAAAGCCCAGAGAGAAAAGGTAGATGGGATAAGTTAAGGAAAGCTGGCAAGAAACTAAGTCAAGCTAAGGCTGGGCATTCATAATAAAGAATAAACCTCTATGTGTGATTTATTTGAGAGCTGGGTGGTGGGCACCCCTAAAAAAGAAAAAAAAGCAAAAAGCCCCAACAGCAGTATGTTTTATATATTTATATGTGTATATAACATTTTGAATACATATTTTATTTCTAATATTTACTTTTATATATTTAAATATATAAAAATATATTTTAAGACAATGTTAGCATTATTTTCATTGCATAGACTGTCTAGTTGATGGGAAGTTAGCAGAAAGCGTGACAGATGGCAGGAAAATAGTATTTAGCCTTAAGACTGTGTCATAAATCATTCATAAGTGAATCATTTATCCTTCACAGGTAATCAGGAGTTGACAGTGTCACAACCTGAGGACTGAATTCAGAGAGGGTTCTGGTTGGCCAGGCCTTAGGGAAATGTCTAGGCATGCCCAGGGACCCCCAAAGGAAGGTAGACTTATACTGGTGGGGCAATAGGATAGACCCACACATCCAAACCACCAGCAGTTGGAAAGGGATTTCTCAAAGGAAATTGAGATAGTTATGTTAGTCTGCTTCCTGGTGCCACTAACACAGTAGCACAGGGTGTCTGAGTGATAAAGAAAAGGGTTTATTTTAGGTCATAGGTCTAGAGTTCCAATACCAAGATACACATTGGGTCATAATGTCATTGTTGTCAGAGACCCATGGTGCCACAAGGTATCACATGACAAGAAAAACAGGGTGCACGTGTGTCGTCTCTTCTTGTCTCTATCTCTTCTATGAAACAATTAGAATTCAATCACAGGATCCAACTGGAAGAACTTTATCCAGTCCTACTTACCTGTTCCAAGTCCCATGTATAGATGCTGTAATCACATTCAGATGCTACCCTCCTAACATCCCAAAGTGAGGATTAAGTTTCACTACACAAACCTGGAAGATACTCTCAGACCATATGTCCACAGCAACATGCTTGCCAGTAACAACAAGGTCAAACAGAATCCCAAACAGACAACATTGAGATAATCACATAAACCCACTGGGGTGGATCTGCCATTCTACCACAGTCTGTTAATCTTTCTATTCCACAGTTGGTGACTGTTACTGCTGCATCATGACCACTCACTAAATATCAGTTACTCTGACATTTTCTAATGTTAGTGTGGACCTCGGGGTATAAAGGAATTTTATCATGAATTTAGGGAGAGGTACTGTTTTTAAATGTGTATGTAAAGATGACATCTATTGTGGCTTTTTAAAAAGTAACCCACATCTGGAATGGTTGAGAGAAAGCTGAAGGACAAATGGCAGAAGAGGTGATAAGCCCATTTGTATTTACAATGTAAAGGCTATTATTTGTTTTCCATAGCAGGTTCTCATTAAGTAGACACAGGAACATTGTTTGATATCTGCCTGCCTCTTAAGTCCCTCTAGTATACGGTCTATGATAGCCAACGCCATTTTGAAGGTTCAGAGCTAACAAAAGGGAATTTTTAAAGATTTCCTATGTAATTTTCTTAGGATTCCTTAGGTATGCTGTTTCTAGAGGTTCCCGGCAGGCCATCGCTTGTTCAAGGGTCCAGCCTGTTTTATTTCAGTGCTTTTCTCATTCAGCATCCTGAACTATATTCTAGAGCTTTTTACACGTGGGTACAATGGTTAGACCTTAGCCCATGCATTATTGAAAGTTTATCGAAGAACTGAAGGAAGTTCTGCACCCTCAGAGAGAAAGAAAGAAAGTTTAATTTCTAGGAAGAGCTGAGTAGGGAATTGGTGGTAGACTAGGGAACTGCTAAGAAGAGAAAGGGAGAATCAACATTTTGCTTTCATGAGACAAAGCAGAACATCATAGGAAATCGACCAATCAATCACCAATATCAACAGCCGATTTTCTAAAAGCCAAAGATTTGAAAATGTTCTATTTAACGTCTTTATTCTCTTCTCTACCTGGCTTTACTTATGGTAAACTACAACTTCAGAACTATATGGAGGGGTAAAATGTAAACCATACTAAATGGCTCATAGCCTTGTGTGTGAGTCTGTGAAATGTAATAGTAAGTAAAATGATGTTATAAAGAGTTTTATATACACAAATTCATGGAGTCTCTTTAAATATTATTTTTTTCATAAAAAGCATGTTAAATGTTAAATAAGTGGCATCCCTCCCTCCCTTCCTCCCTTCCTTCCTAGTAGTCAAGCCTTTATAATAGTCCTTGGATAGCAATAATCATAGATGCAAGATAGAGTTCCTCATGCATTCACTGACAACTAGGACCAAACAAACAGCCCATTTGCCTTAATTACCATGCATAAGATTGGACAACAGATGTTCTTCTGCATGCAGTGTGCTAATTTATTTCATTCCTTCTTTCCACTTACATGAGATACCATGAAAATATATCATTGAGTCTTTTGTTCCTCTCCATAAAAAATCTAATATCTCCTATTAATATGTCATCTTTCAATATCAAAATTTAGGAACATCAGTTACATTCCCAACCATAACTTTCTGCCATGTACAAATGTAAATTCCACCGTACTCCATATACACATGAAAATCTCAAATGCATTTTTCTAAGAAGAACAGCAGGAGAATAAACAGACACAGCTGCTACCTCACCATCATGCTCTCTAAGGTCTTTAAAACACACACACACACACACACACACACACACACACACACACACACACACACAATTTAAGAAGGTTATTTGATCCTTACTCGTAAATCCCGGCAAATTCAGTACTCCTCTCCCCCATATTTGTATATATTCATACATTGTACAGAGATCTGGAAATATGCCCACCGTTCTATTTAGGGCCTGTCGGGAATTAAATGAGAAAGGTCCCCTCATAGGCTCCTGTACGTGAATGCTTGGTTTCCAGTTGGTGGAAATGTTTGGAAGGATAGGGAAGTGTGGCCTTGCTGAAGGAGGTGTGTCGTTCGGGCTGGGCTTTGAGGTTTCAAAAGCCTCAGTGCCGCTGGCAGTGTCTCTCTGCTTTCTACTTGTGCATCAAGAGTGAGCTCTCAGCTGTTCCTGCCACCACGTCCTTATTCCACCACCATAGACTCCCACCCCCTGAAACTATAAACCTCAAATTAAATGCTTTCTTTTATAAGTTGCCTTGCTCATGGTTTTATCACAGTAATCGAAAAATAACTAAGACAGAGCCATGATTTAAAGGTGGTGAGTTTTGAAAGGAATGAATGACTTCTGCTTAAATTATTCAATGTGAAGCATGTTCTAGGAAACCTTTGAAATGAGAATCCATTTCTCTATTATGTCTATGTGGTGGCAATAGTGCTAAAGTGGCTTGGGCCACTTAAGGAGGAAGTTGACTTGCTTTCCTATTATATAGTATAGCTGACCACAGACTTTTCAAATTGATTTCAAATTTTAGGTTCATGTTCTTGCTGCTGTCCTGCTACTTACCTTAACTCATCCTAGTATTTTATGGTATTAGATATTACTGTCAGCATAGTGAGCACAGGGACCTTTAAATGTCCTGTCGCCTTACTCTTTATTAATGCTGCTACTAAACTTCACTTCTTGAGGAAAAATTACTGTATTTTATGTATTTCAAAACAGATAATTGAAATGCTGAACAGCACTGCCCTGTGTGGTATATTAATTATTTATGTAATATATGGCTTGACTATATGCACCTAGAGAATATATACTAAGTTTATTTTGAAAACGTGTGAAAATATGATAAATGTGGTAATAAAAATCAAACAATATAAAAAATTATAAAGTGCCAAGTAAAAATCTCCACTCCCTACTCTTAGCTCTACTCAGCTGAAATAACTATATTTAACTGTTTCTATTTCAAGTTCTCCTATTCATTGCCCCCATAATACTGAACATTATACCTATGCTCCAATATCTCAATTTATTGGTGCTATAATGAGAGGTGAAAATGACCTCGTTCATACTCTTTCTGCCATTTCCTTTTGTCCCAGATTTTGCTCATTTAATTTTTATTCCTATTTCTTATTTTATTCCTATTTAATTAACTACTTCTAGTGTGTGGGCAGCACATATGTGAGGGGAAAGAGACTTGCATGTTGGTGAATATGACTTAGGCCAGAAAAGGATACTAGATTTTTCTGCTATTATTATCTGCCTTATTCCCTTGAGACAGGATTTCTCACTGACTCTGAAGCTCACTACTTAGGTTAGGTTGGCTGGCCAGCAAATCTCTAGAATCTACTTGTCTTTGTCCACCAACACTGGGGTTATAACCATACAGGACCATATCCAGCTTTTAAGTGATGGGGATTCAGACTCAGATGTAGCTGGAGAGTTTTCTCTCCAGTTCCCTCTAATCCCCGGCAGTCCCTTAGCCCATTTATAAAATAAACATACAGACGCTTATATTATTTAAACTGCTTGGCCATTAGCTCAGGCCTATCATTGTCTAGCTCTTACTCTTATATTTAGCCCATTTCTATTAATCTATACTTTGCCACGTGGCTCGAGGCTTACTGGTACTTTACATCTTCCTTGTCCTGGCGGCGGCTGCTGGCAGTGTCTCCCTCTCTGCCTTCCTGTTCCCTCAATTCTCCTCTCTGTTAGTCCCGCCTATACTTCCTGTCTAGCTACTGGCCAATCAGTGATTTATTTATACAGAGCAATATCCACAGCACTCAGGTCCTCATTCATGCACAGGAGGCTCTCTTACCCACTGGACCGTCTTCACACCACCACTACTTTCATTTTTAGTTGTAAGTATAAGCATTAATATATTTACATTGATCATAAATATATAAATGTGATAGTATAATATATGGTTTGCTTAATGCAGTCTTTTGTCCTTTTGCTTTGTATTTTTGCCATTCTCCCTCCCCAATTCAGATATTCTCTCCCAAATGTCATATACTTGCAACAAATTAAGACTCTTTCAACATTTTTGTGATTATATGTTACAAGACATACTTTAACAAAGAATTTCTGTTTTCTAAAATTAAAAAAAAACTTCTAGAGATATTTCCACAACAATGTAGATAAACAGTACTGGTGAACTGTATACTAAGAATGATTGGTGATAAATTTTATGTGTTTTTTAGAACAACTAAAAAAATCAACACACAATTGTATAATCAGGCACATAAGTACATGCAGAATAAATCTTCACTTTGCACAGTTCCTATATAAATCTTTTTCAGTTGTCACCCTTGAGTTAGCACACAGTTGAAGCTAAGTTGCCATGTTGTGAACATAAAGTACCAATGCCTAAAGTGTGAACTTCTCTGCTACTTGTCAGTCTACAAATCACTATGTAAATAGCAAAGGTACAACATGATCTGTGACCAATCATGTCATTTCTTTCAACATCTGTTGGTGATTGGCCACTGTGCAATTTTTATTCAGTGTATTCAGAGACTTACATAATACTTAGGTTGTCTCCTTATCTCCCAGTAATAAACCTATACGATGTTTACAGAAATGAAAAGCAAGAGAGAGAAATGGTCAACAAAGATACAACAAAGTTAT
The DNA here is from genome assembly GCA_902168325.1 of Peromyscus nudipes. Lineage (NCBI taxonomy): Eukaryota > Metazoa > Chordata > Mammalia > Rodentia > Cricetidae > Peromyscus > Peromyscus nudipes. The sequence continues at coordinate 36,517 of CABHPH010161373.1, read as the reverse complement.
ACAAAACAGGTGATACTGGAACTGAAATTCAAAGCAATCATAAACAGAATTTTAACAGAATACAGCTGACCAGGGGCATGCTACCCTGACACCATTCAAAAGGCTGGACCTATGCAGCTGGGGGAATCTGATGACAAGGATGAGGAAAGGAACTGTGACAAAAAGAATGATGTCCTAGAGGCAGTGAGGTCAATAAAAACCTTCATGTTAAAGGAATTTCCAAAGCTACTTCATGCCTGTGAAAGTGCAAAGGCTAAAAATGTCACAGCAGATCCAGATTTACAAAGAAGCATGACATCTTGCTGAGCCATAGGAAACTAGTTGTATATTATATATGATGAGAAGATGACTGCACAGCTGCAATTGCTTTGTAAGTTTGCTTTAACATTTCTACAAAGATATCTAAAATGCTTTGATTCTTGATGTTTCTAACATTTTAATTTATAGCATACTAAATAAAAATTAACTTACAATTCTTATTTTGCTACATAATTTAGAACCAACAATAAGCCAGATTTCAAAGTCCTGATAAAATATCTTAAAGATCTCAGAACAATGATAGCTTTTCTCCACTGATCATTAAGTTCACTCTGCATGGTTTCAGCTTGCATGCTCATTCAGATGGCCCTACTCTACACACGCACATATGACTATATATATTACGTTCAACATTTTCTAAACTTGAGATCATAGTACCTGCTTTTTCTGCAGTTTGCTTTTCCAACTCAGGAACTCTTTATGGAAATCTATGGAAATCAACTTATATGCCTTTAAGTGTTTTTGTTTTTACTTTTTTATTTTATTATGTTTTGGGTTTTTTGAGACAGGGTTTCTCTGTGTAGCCTTGGCTATCCTGGAACTCACTCTGTAGACCAGGCTGGCCTCGAACTCACAGAGATGCACTTGCCTCTGCCTCCTAAGTGCTGGGATTAAGCATGAGCCACCATTGCCTTGGCTGTGATTTTTTTTAAATACTTGTAAATTTCACTGTATTTATGTATAATACAACATATTGAACCATTCATTTCATAACAAGCATTAAAAATATTAAAAATGCATTTGTGTGTCCGAAGGATCATTGTTACTTTAAACAAATACACCCATTTAAAGCACAAGTTGATGTTTTTATATGAAACAGATTCCCAGGAGCTTGATGGCTAGGTTGAAAGTATATATATATATATATTCATATATGTATTTCTCTTAGATGTAACTGATAGATTTCCCAAAAGGCTGCAATAATGAACATTACTTACTTACTTATCAGTAAGTGGTGATGTAAATATGGCAAAGTAAGAAAGTTTCTTACAAGAATGGGTGTATGAATGTGTGTGTGTGTGTGTGTGTGTGTGTGTGTGTGTGTGTGTGTGTATGTGTGTGTTAAGGTAGGTCTCCTGTAGCTGAGGCTGACCACAAACTTGCTATTTTAGTCCAGGATGGCCTTGAACTTCTGATTCTCCTTTCTCTACCTCCTGAGTACTGGGAATACAGTAATATGTTACACATCCAGCCCAGAAACGAATTTTAGGAATCTTGAATTGTTTTCAGAGTGATAGAATCAGATTATATTTCATTGATAATGTAACTGGCTATTGTTGACTATTAGATCATTTGAATATAATTTGATAGTCTTTGGTCATTAGATTTTTTTTGTCATTTATTTTTGTCATTTTGTATTCTTTGATCATTTTAGTGTTGAATAGCCAGTAAATGTATTATAGGAGAAATTTGGAATAATATAGAACTTGCTTTACTATGTAGCATAACATGCATTCCTCATGTGAGTAAGATACTAGTATAGAAATAGTTAAATTGAGTTTTAGAACAGAATAATCTCCAAAAATAAATCCAAGTGTATATGTATCTTAGTTTCTGTTTTATTACTGTGAGGAGACACCACAACCAAGGCAACTTATAAAGGAATCATTTATTATGGCATGTTTGTGGTTTCAAGATGGTTAGTCCATGATCTTCACGCATAGGAGCATGGCAGCAGACAACACAGGCATGGTGCTGGATAAGTATCTGAGAGCTTGCATGTGGTCTGCAAGTTGCAGGCAGAGGATGACAGCCAGACTGGTCCTGATCTGACCTTATGAAACTTCAAACCCACCTGCAATGACATACCTCCTCCAACAAGGCTCACATTCTCCAACAAGGCCACACCTCCTCTAACAAGGCCACACCTCCTCCAACAAGGCCACACTTCCTCCATCAAGGTCACACCTCCTCCAACAAGGCCACACTTCCTCCATCAAGGTCACACCTCCTCTAACAGGGCCACACCTCCTCTAACAAGGCCACACCTCCTCTAACAGGGCCACACCTCCTCCAACAAGGCCACACCTCCTCCAACAAGGCCACACCTCCTCCAACAAGGCCACATCTCCTAATCCTTCACAAACACTTTCTTTTATTTTTATTAAGAAATTTTTTATTCATTTTACATACCAATCACAGATTTTCCTCTTCCCTCCTCCCGCCCCTCCAACCTTACCTCCCAACCCATCCTCCTAATCCCTCCTACAAGAAGGTAACGCCTCCCATGGGGAGTCAGCAGAGCCGAGTATATTCAGTAGAGGCAAGTCCAAGACCCTCCCCCCGCATCAAGGCTGTACAAGGTGTCCCACCATAGGTAGTGGGCTCCAAAAAGCCAGCTCATGCACCAGGGACATATCTTGATCCACACCTCCTCCAAAAAGGCCACATCTCCTAATCCTTCCCAAACACTTTCACTAACTAGGGGCCAAGCACTGAAACGTGGCCTATGGGAACCATTTTCAGTGAAACCACCTCGTATACCTCATAATCTTTCCTGCCAGAACTGATTATATGAAAAAAGTCATATTCACATTTTAACAAAAGTAAATTTCATATAAATTAAAGTTATAAGTATAAAATGAAGAAAACATTCATATGTGATCATCTGGAATACTATAAACTAAATGGATAGGAAAAAATAGTTTCTGAGGGAGAAGCTGAGATCTATTTGGCTGTGAAATATTAAAATTATACAAATATTAAAATATAGCAAAAATCATATATGGCAATGTTTATTTGCAAAGTCAATAGGTAAGTTTTCATGTGTTTGTAATTATGTAAACAAAATTCTATTCATTTATGCTGCAGAATAAATTACATATTTATTCATAACAAGAATAGAAAGATTAAATGATAGATAAATTGACTATCTCACAGTTGATTATGGTTTGGAAACTGAGTGTGGCTTAACTGTCTGTCCCTAACTCAAAATTTTTCATGAAGCTGCAATCAAATTCCTCACAAGGATATCATTCTCACCTGAAAGCTGCTGACCTCTGGCAAGAAGGACCACTCTCCGGTCTTGCGGTAGAATAGTCTCACAGACAGCGAAGTGACCTAAGAGAAAGCAAGATAAATTTCTCAAGGATGTCTTTTATGAGCTGGTCTTAAGTGACATCTTATTTTTTCTTTGTCCCATTTCTGATTAGCCAATAAATGCTCAAAGTGAGAGGATTATCCAAGACGTGAACACTATGAGGCAATGATCATTGCCATCAACGAGAGGCCGCTGACCATGGTGCTAACCTTGCTCACAACTTTAAATAGTGTACACAATTTATTATTATTTCCTCTTTCAACATATTTGGATAATCTCTCTCAAATACCATAGAAAGGAGAAATTACTTCTTTCCATTATTGTATTCGAAGTACCCATCTGTTATTTCTGTGAACTAGACTGCTCTGCATAAATTGTAAAAGAACATATCCTTCACCTGACAGATACAATTAAGTATTCCAAGACTTTCAGCTAAATATGAAATCCAGGAATAGGCAAGAAGCCTCTTTTCTCACCTTTACATTTGAGGAGGGGCTTACTCCATTAACTGACCTTCTCTGTAAACCTTAGTCCTGGTCTGATAGGTTATTCCATTTGCCATGTAACCTGAAGATGAAGATGAAAAACCATGTATAGCTGGATGTAGATACTGCTTCTTGCAACTACCATAATATCTGTATCACTTCTTACGTCTTATTTCTAGGCCTGCCAGTAGAGAATTTGACATTTTCCAAGACTTGGCAAAAAAAAATACTCATGTTCACATATCTGCTATAATCACTTTTGTGCAATTTTTGTCAACTCCTGCTCACTCAGCAATGTTTGCAACTGCAATCTATCATCTGTAAGGTTGTGGGAATTAGGATGTAGAATTTTTCAGAAGCCATTATTCTTGGCTACCATCATGATCAGTGTCTGTCTTGGTCCATTTTGGGGCTTCTACTAACACTAAAGGCTGAGTAAGTAATAAAGAAAGGAGATTCATCCTGGGTCACACATCTAGAGATCTAAAGTCAACAAGCCAAATCTTTTGATGGCCTCCTTGCTACAGAGTTCTGCCAACACATGTATGTTGGACTTCATGTGTAGCTTTATGGATATCATGTTATCTTCTGGCCTCTCTCCCTACTCAATCCTGGTAGCTCCACTCTGATTAGCTTTATCTAGCTTTAATCAACTTCAAAATGCACCACCTTGAAATGCACAGAGCATTAAATTTCCATGCTCTCAGTACCCCACAAGGAGAACTAAACTCAACATGGGTTGTGAAACAAATCATACAGCAATAGCCCTATCCACCCCCATTCACTAAAAAAATAAAAAAGATTGTCTAATTCTGCTTACTTAGGATGAGAATATAAAAAATAGGCAGGATTTCAGGAATGATATGAAGAGAATAAGAAAATATACCTGCTGAAAAAAGAAAGGCAGTTAAGAATGTAGGTGGCAGTAAAAAAACAACAAAATATTGTTTGTGTGATTTTGTGAACAGTACTGGGTATTCCAAATCCAGGGCCTCATGCATGCAAGGCAAGTGTTCTAACACTGAGCTGCATCCCTAACCCCAGAAACATATCTTAGTCATAGATGTGCAATCAATATTTGGTAACTAAATACACTGTTTTTTTTTATCACTCTTCTTATACTAAACTAAAACATTCTTCAATCAGAATTGTTATTTGTAAACCAAGGCAGATTAACAATAGTAATTGACTCAATGAGTTGAAGAAATTTTCATTAGAGCTATAATTAATTCTGAGATTCCAAAATACATTTCCTTAGAGAGTCTATATATACAGTGGAGATCATGAAATAACTTGCTGTGGTATAAGAAGATAAAAGTTAATTTTACAATATTTACAATTCCTCTAGAATCAGAAAACAAAACCATTCATAGAAATCATTGCTCTCACATTTGCAGTATGAGAATGATATTTGCTACGTTCTGCGTAATAGTGCCTAGTACCTTTCCATCTTTGAAAAATTACTGTTCAGTTTTCATGGCATAGGAAAGAACATAAAAATGTTCCTTTACTATTTCTATAAAGGTATTTGTGTGACACCATATATTAGTATTAGCAAATGAATTTGCAATTGTCTTACAAATCTCAGACTCATTCAAACTGTATCACTAATTGATATTGCAATTGCTTATAATGGCAAGTAAAAGAAAGCTAAGCAATGGGTTCAAATAATTACTTAAAGGTTAGTGGTCAGTGGTGTACTACTATGCAGACAAAAGTAAACAAGCATATGCCCAATATTTTTTTACTAATGAACTTGTGACTACAATGTATCCTCAGCGGTAAGCTGTCTGCACATGGTACTAACTAAGGCAGCGTATTGCCAAGAAATTTACCTTTACTATGCTTAAATGTACACAGAAACATTGAAAGCTGTTCTAAATATAAATTGGCCAGTATGTCTTATGGATTGGAAAACTCTTTGAGAGCAAAACAATTAGTAAAATATAACTAATCAGTTTAAAATATTTCTGATGCTTGTGTTTACTATTCACAGGCATAAAAATTACTCTATGTAGATTTCAAATCCCTTCAGGAATACTAATTTTATTTAATAAAATTCTTCATTTGATTTCTTTGCTCAGAATGGAATTGCTGGTTAATATTATTTTTAATGAACGTGATATCATCTTGACACCAAATGATGGTTATGAGCTTATGAGCATTTTTATAATGTCAGAATTTTAATATTTTACTTGTGAATTCTTAATAACATGAATTCATTCTTCTGTCTGAATTCTGGCATCTTCCTTTTAAAAAGAGAATATAGAGTTTTATTTTAGACAGAACAGAGTCAGTATATATGCTCTTAAAAATTTGTTAAGCATTAATGTAAGCCCAGGAACTGTAACCATAAGATTGGATTCGCCAGAAGAGCTGCCAGCTAAAGTCATGCTGGGATCAAGAAAAATGGGCCTTTGCAGTACGTGTTACTGGAGTTGTATCCATGCCAGTGGATGTCCACACAATCCAGAAGAGAATTTGACATTGCTGCTGCCGCTGTTGCCGTTATAGCAATGGCGCCCACCACTGCTACTCTTTCTGGGATTACCATTTCATAATTGCTTAATACAGCTGGCACAATGGAGACCCTGGCAACAAAAGTAGCTACCACATTTAGTTAATCTTTCATTCTATTGGGCATGATAAATTTAATTCAGTGGTTATATACATCTCGATTGGCTTTGAAAATTATAAATTTATAAACTCAAGTTCCAGTTGCTTTTGGGATACTATCTTACAAAGACACCAACGTACAGTATGGCTCATTAAGGAAGGGAATGGCCCAGTTGCCTTTAGCCTACTGGCTATGGGTGAGATAGGACCTCTGTTGGTCTTTTCTGTATCGAACACACAGATTGCAAGCCCAGTGCCACTTTGAGATCTTTGGCAGCAGTTAGCTCTGCGGCTCACACATGATTGAGCCTGTATGATAATGAGTATTCAGAGACGGGTAATGCTTGGGGGGCACTCACCAACCTAAGACAGAGCACCTGTGTGGCCTGGGCAGGCGTCTCCATGACAGGTAAGGTGACCTGCTGACGTCCCACGCAACCCAAGTCAGAAGCTCATTTTTTAATAAAAGGGGGACCTGTAGGGCCCTGGCCCCTGTTTTGGGTAACTGTTGCCTTGCTTGTGGACCTTGACCTTGATATTCTCCCTATGCTAATTCCCTGCCAGGTTCCACCCTCCTGAATGCTTAAGAGAAGTTCTTTGCCTGGTACCCTGAATAATGGGCGTTAACAGATTAGAAGCAAGATTGTAAAACATCAGTAGCAAACTTCTGCCCTCCGGGGTCCTCCCATTGTGCTGTAAGCCTGTATTTAAGACCTCCTCCTCCCTTAAATAAATGACATTCAGCATTTAAAATTAATATATATATAATATATATATAATTGAATGAATACTGTGAATGTAATCTATGAATACCACAAATGTGATTAGTATCATGAGTGTAATTAATGAATATCATGAGTGTAATTTAAAAAATAAATAAATAAAGTCAAAAAATTGTTTCATTTTGTGTAAGACAAATTGAGGAAACCTTTGAGTTCTTGTAGGACTTTATCAGGAAGATAACAAGGACGAAGACTCTGTCCTTTTTCCTTTTTTAAATTAAATTTATTCATTTATTTTACATCCCAACTACAGTTTACATCCCCATTCCCTCCCCCTACCTTTCACCTCCACCCCACCAAATCCATGCCTCCTCTGTTTCTGTTCAGAAAGGGGCAGGTCTCCCATGGGTGTCAACAAAGCATGGCATGTCAAGCTGAAGTAGGACTAAGCTCCTCCCCCTCGTATTAAGGTTTGCTAAGGCAACCCAGCATGAGGAATAGGTTCCCAAAAGCCTGCCAAAGCATCAGGGACAGGCCCCACTCTCACTGCTAGGCATCCCAGAGGAAGACCGAGCGATACAATTGTCAAACATATGGAAAGTGCCTAGATCAGTCCCATGTGGGCTCCTTAGGTGTCTGCCCAGTGTCTGTTAGCTCCTATGAGCCCAGGTTAGTTGTCTCTGTGGGTTCCCTTTTGATGATCTTGACCCCCCCCCACTGGCTCCAACAATCCTCCCTCCCTCTCTTCAACAGGATTGCCTAAGCTCGGCACAGTGCTTGGCTGTAGATCTCTGCAACTGCTTCCATCAGTTACTGGACAAAGACTCTCTGATGACAATCAGGGTAGTCACCAATCTGATGACAGAAGATGGTCAGTTCAGGTTACCTATTCACTATTGCTAGGAGTCTTGGCTGGGGTCATCCTTGTAGATTCATGGGAGTTTCCTTCGCAGCAGGTTTCTAACTGACCCCAAAACGCTCCCCGCACCAAGACATCTCTTTCATTACTTTCTTCCTCTATCTCACCTCTAACCCTATCCCTCACGTTCCCATCACTATCCACCCCATTTACCCAGGAGATCTTTTCTATTTCCCCTTTCCAGGGAATTCCTCTCTGGGGCTGTGGATTATTGCATGGCTATCCTTTACTTTATAGCTAATATCCACTTATGAATGAGTACATAACATGTTTGTCTTTCTGGATCTGGGTTACCTCACTCAGGATGGTTCCATTCATTTGTCCTCAGATTTCCTGATGTCATTGTTTTTAACCACTGAGTAATACTCTATTGTGTAAATGTACTGTATTTTCTTTATCTATCCCTCGATTGAGGCATCTAAGTTGTTTCCAGGCTCTGGCTATTACAAATAATGCCGCTATGAACATGGTTGAGCAAGTGTCCTTGTGGTATGATTGAACATCCTTTGGCTATATGCCCAAGATTGGTATAGCTGGGTCTTAAGGTAGATTGAGTCCCAGTTTTCAGAGAAACTGACATATTGATTGCCAAAATGTCTGTACAAGTTTTCACTCCCACCAGCAGTGGAGGAGTGTTCCCCTTGTTCCGCATCCTTTCCAGAATAAGTTGTTGTTTGTATTTTTTATCTTAACCATTCTGACAGGTATAAGATGAAATCACAGCGTCATTTTGATTTGCATTTACATGATGGCTAAGGATGTTGAACAATACTTTAAGTGTCTTTCGGCCATTTGAGATTTTTCTATTGAGAATTCTCTGTTTAGGTCTGTACCCCATTTTTTTATTGGATTATTTGTTTTTGGTTTTTTTTTGACATCTAGTTTCATGAGTTCTTTATATATTTTGGAGATCAGTCCTCTGTCAGATGTGTGGTTGGTGAAGATCTTTCCCACTCTGTAAGCTGCCATTTTGTCTTTTTGACTGTTTCCTTTGCCTTACAGAAGCTTTTCAGTTTCATGAAGCATTTATTAATTGTTAATCTCAATGTTTGTGCTACTGGTATTTGACTCAGGATACCAGTGTCTCCTGTGTCGATGCGCTTGAAGTTACTTCCCATTTTCTCTTCTGTCAGGTTCAGTGTAACTGGATTTATGTTGAGGTCTTTGATCCTAAACTTGAGTTTTGTGCATGGCAATAGATATGGATCTATTTTCATTCTGCTGCCAACATCCAGTTATGCCAACAGCATTTGTTGAAGATGCTCTCTTTTTTCCATTGTATTATTTTGGCTTCTTTGTCAAAAATTATGTGTTCATAGGTGTATGGATTTATGTCAGAGTCTTCAGTTTGATTCCTTTGATCCACCTGTCTATTTTTATGCCAATACCATGCTGCTTTTAATACTATATTTTGTAGTAGAGCATGAAATCAGGAGTAGTGATACCTCCAGAAGTTCCTTTTTTGTACAGAATTGTTTTGGTCATCCTGGGTTTTTTGTTTTTCCATATGAAATTGAGTATTCTTCTTTCAAGATCTGTAGAGAATTGTGTTGGAATTTTGCTGGGGATTGCATTGAATCTGTAGATTGCTTTGGTAAGGTTGCCGTTTTTACTATGTCAATCCTACTGATCATGAGTGTGAGAGATCTTTCCATCTTCTGATATCTTCTCCAATTTCTTTCTTCAAAGACAAAGTTCTTGTCATACAGGTCTTTCACTTGCTTGGTTAGAGTTGCCCCAAGATATTTTATATTATTTGTGGCTATTGTTTGTTTATAGGAGGGCTACTGATTTTTTTTTTTAGTTAATCTTGTATCCAGCCACTTCTCTGAAGGTTTTTATCAGTTGTAGTAGGAGCTCCCTGGAATTTGGAGGGTTGCTTATGTATACTATCCTAATCATCTTCAAATAGCAATACTTTGACTTCTTCCTTTCCAATTTGTATCCCCTTGATCTCCTTTTGTTTTCTTACTGCTCTAACTAGAACTTCGAGCACTATATTGAATAGATATGGGGGGAGTGAACAGCCTTGTCTTGTTCCTGATTTTAGTGAAATTGCTTTGAGTTTCTCTCCATTTAATTTGATGTTGGCTATCAGTTTGCTGTATATTGCTTTTATTATGTTTAAGTATGTTCCTTGTATCCCTGATCTCTCCAAGACCTTTATCATGAATGGACGTTGGGTTTTGTGACCTTTATCATGAATAGGTGTTAGATTTTGTTGAAGGCTTTTTCAGAATCTAATGAGATGATCATGTGTTTTTTGTTTTCTTTCAGTTTATTTATAAGGTGGATTACATTGACATATTTTCAAATGTTGAGACATCCCTGCATCTCTGGGATGAAGCCTACTTGGTCATGGTAGATGATCTTTTTCATGTGTTCTTGGATTCCATTTGCCAGTATTTTATTGAGTATTTTTGCATCAATGTTCATGAGGGAGATTGGTCTGTAATTCTCTTTCTTTGTTGAGTCTTTGTGTGGTTTGAGTATCAGGGTAACTGTAGCCTCACAAAAAGAATTTGGCAATGTTCCTTTTGTTTCTATTTTGTGGAATAATTTGAAAAGTATTGGTATTAGCTCTTTTTTGAAAACCTGGTAGAATTCTGTGCTGAAACCATCTTGCCCTAGGCTATTTTAAGTTGGGAGGCTTTTAAAGACTGTTTCTATTTCCTTAGGGGTTATAGGTATGTTTATATTGTTTGTCTGGTCTTGATTTAATTTTGTTATGTGGTACCTATCAAGAAATCTGTTCATTTCTTTTAGATTTTCCAATTTTGTGGAGCACAGGTTATTGAAATATGACCTAATGATTCTCTGGATTTCCTCATTGTTAGTTGTTATGTCTCCCTTTTCATTTCTGATTTTGTTAATTTGGATTTTCTCTCTCTGCCTTTTAGTTAGTTTGGATAAGGTTTTGTCTATTTTGTTGATTTTCTCAAAGAACCAACTCTTTGTTTCTACTTTATTGATTTCAACCATCAGTTTGATTATTTCCTGGTGTCTATTCCTCCTGGGTGAGTTTGCTTCTTTTTGTTCAAGAGCTTTCAGGTGTGTTGCTAAGTCACTAGTGTGAAGTTTCTCCAAATACTTTATATAAGCACTTAGTGCTATGAACTTTGCTCTGAGCACTGCTTTCATAGTGTTCTATAAGTTTGGGTATGTTGTGCTTTCATTTTCATTGAATTCTAGGAAATCTTTAATTTCTTTCTTGACCCACTGGTAATTCAGTTGAGATTTGTTCAGTTTCCATGAGATTGTAGACTTTCTGTAGTTTGTGGTATTGTTGAACTCCAACTTTATCCCGTGGTGATCAGATAAGATACACTGGATTATTCCATTTTTTTTTTGTATCTGTTGAGATTTGCTTTGTGACCAAGTATGGGTAATTTTAGAGAAGGTTCCATGAGGTGCTGAGAAGAAGGTATATTCTTTTGTGTTCGGGTGAAATGTTCTGTAGATGTCTGTTAAGTCCATTTGAGTCATAACATCTGTAAGTTCCCTATTTCTCTGTTAGCTTCTGTATGGTAAGAATAGTATATTGAAGTCTCTCACTATTAATGTGTAGGGTTTGATGTGTGGTTTAAGCTTTAGTATTATTTCTTTTACAAATGTGGGTGCCCTTGTATTTGGGGCATAGATGTTCAGAATTGAGACTTCATCTTCATTTATTTTTCTTTTGATGAATATGAAATGTTCTTCTCTATCTCTTTTGATTAATTTTAGTTTGAAGTCTAATTTGTTAGATATTAGGATAGCAACACCAGCTTGCTTCTTAGGTCTATTTGATTGAAAAATATTTTTCCAACTCTTACTTTGAGGTAATGTCTGTCTTTGAAGTTGAGGTGTATTTCTTGTACACAGTAGAAGCATGGATCTTGTTTTCATATCCATTCTGTTAACCAGTGTCTCTTTTATTGGCAAATTGAGTCCATAGATATTAATGACCAGTGATTGCTAATTCCTGTTATTTTTTGTTGGTGGTGATGGTAATGGTAGTGTGTGTCTGTGTGTGTATGTGTGTGTTTCCCTTCTTTGAGTTTTGTTAGTGTGAGATTATCCATTGCCTGCTTTTTCATGGGTGCAGCTAACCTCCTTAGGTTGGAGTTTTCCTTCTAGTACCTTCTGTTTGACTAGATTTTTGGATAGGTATGTTTAAATTTTTTTCCATAAAATATCTTGTTTTCTCTGTCTATGATGACTGAAAGTTTTGCTGGTTATCTTAGTCTGGGCTGGCACCCATGATCTCTTAGTGTCTGCTAAACATCTGTCTAGGACCTTCTGGCTTTTAGAGTCTTCAGGTATAATTCTAATAGGTCTGCCTTTATATGTTACTTGGCCTTTTTCCTTTGCAGCTCTTATGATTATTTCTTTATTCTGTGTGTTTAGTGTTTTGACTATTATATGGCCAGGGCATGTAAGGTTCTTGTACCTTTATAGGCATGTCCTTCTTTAGGTTGGGAAATTTTTCTTCTATGATTTTTTAAAATATATTTTCTGTGACTTTGGGTTGGGATTATTCTCCTTCTATTCATATTATCTGTAGGTTTGGTCTTTTCATGCTATATCAAATTTCCTGGATGTTTTGTCTTAGGAATCTTTTGGATTTAACATTTTCTTTGACCGATTATTCTATTTCCCCTATCATATCTTCAATGCCCAAGATTCTCTCTTTCATCTCTTGTATTCTGTTGGTGATGCTTGCATTTGTAGTTCCTGTTTGCTTATTCAGATTTTCCATTTCCATTATTCCCTCAGTTTGTGTTTTCTTTATTGCTTCTATTTCAATTTTCAGGTCTTGAACCATTTCCTTTACCTGTTTGATAATTTTTTTTCCTGACTTTCTTGGCATTCTTTAAGGGATTTATTGATTTCTTCCAATTTTTATTTGTCTTTTCCTTGATATCTTTAAAGGAATTTTTCATTTACTCTTTAAGGGCCTCTATCATCTTAACAAACGTATTTTTAAGGTTGTTTTCTTATGCTTCAGCTGCGTTGGAGTGTTCGGGTCTTGCTGTGAGAGATTGCTGAGTTCTGGTGGTGCCATATTGCTCTTTCAGTTATTGACATTTAGGCATTTGGACTTGGGGTCATTATAGGTCTGGATGCTGATTCTTGTGTTTGTCTTTGTTGGATGGGTCTTTTGTTCCTTTGTTTTCTGTTTCCTTTATGTCTTCTGGCCTAAATGGCCAAGGGTTCTGGTGTATGGCAGGTCTTCAGGCCCAGTAGGGTGTCTCAGATGAGGTTGTGAGGATTTGGGTGCCTAGATCCAGCCTGGCCCCATGGGCCTATGGAGTCTGCTGGAGTTGTGAAGAAGGCCTGTGTTGTTGGTTGTTTTTTTTTTACTCATACTCTTTTGGCTCCTTGTTCTTTTGGGGGGCCCACCATCCAGCTCCCAAATAATCACGCACACATAGAAGCTTATTCTTTCTTATGAATGCCAGGCCTTAGCTTGGCTTGTTTCTTGCCAGGTTTTCTTAACTTTAAATTATCCCATCTACCTTTTGCCTCTTGGCTTTTACTTTTCTCTTACTTCTATAAATCTTACTTTCACTATTATTCCGTGGCTGGCTTTGTGACTGGGTGGCTGACTCCTAGCATCCTCCTCTCCTTGTTCTCTTACTCTTTTTTCTTTTCACCCCAGTTTTCTCCTTCTTTTTATTCTCTCTGCCTGCTAACCCCACCTATCTTTTCTCCTGCCTTACTATTGGCCATTTGGCTCTTTATTAGACTATCAGGTGTTTTAGACAGGCAAACCAACACAGCTTCACAGAGTTAAACAAATGCAGCATAAAAGAATGCAACACATCTTTGCATCATTAAATAAATGTTCCAGAACATAAACAAATGTAACACATCTTAAAATAATATTCTGCAACAGGTCTGGCCACAGGAAGGATGAGGTGGATGGGGTTGGGCTCCAGAGTGGGTCTGGGAGTAGGTGGAAGCAGAACCCAGTGGGTGGTGGCTATAGCAGTCTAGCTGGCAGATAGGTCTCTCACCTGCATGCTATCTGGTGGAGACTGCACCACAGCAGTGGAATTCCACCAGAGTTGGGGCAGGGCCTGGCTGCCTTGCTAATGCTGAGATTAAAGGGGGAGGGGCACAGGATGTACCTTGGGACTTAGGGTCTGGAGATTGGGGTGGCTCGTCTGGGAAGCCAGTCACTCACCTGTTCTTCTGACTGGTGTGGGCTGTCCCTGTGCCTATGGCGTCTGCTCAAGTTTCAGGGAAGGACTGGCCACAGGGAGGATGATGGGGTGGGTAGGCTTGGGTGGTGGAGTGGGTCTGGGGTGGGAGTGGGGGGCGGGGGTTGTGGTCCAACTGGCAGGCAGGTCTCTCACCTACTTGCTGGTTGGTGAGAACTCTCCTTCTTCCTTCTAATTGTTCATTTCTTAAAGACTTCACTCCCATTAAGTCTAAAAGACAGTAAAATGTCTGTGAGAAGTCTCCTCCTTCAGTGTTTTATAAGACTTAGTTTTTCAGCCACATTAGACCTTTACTATATGACCACAAAGCTCCTCTTCCCTAAATACAACCAAGGCACATATTTTTGTGGTATTGTGTAGGTGAGTTGTCTTATAGCCATAAAAGCTGCTAAACTCAAAGCTTGTCAGGATGTGTGTGACAGGGTGGCCAACCTCACCCTCTAATGCACTGTTGATCCCCTGTACCACAAACCATTGATCCTAGCACCCCCAGCAAAATGTAGTTACTGTATCACATGAAAACATAGATTATTCATATAACTAGTCTACAGTCATCAAATATGTGTGTAGGGGCAATTTCTTAGGTAAGATTTCTCAATGAAACATTTGTGTCCGCTCATACTACCTGTAAAGTCCTGAAAGAATGAGCACAAAAGAGGTCTTGTTTTATTGGGAAGAATTCAGTTTGTTAACTTCAGAGACCAGCTGGAGATTCTGCCAGTGTGGCAGGCTGTCCTCCAGAGAGTTCTAATTCTTCCACATCCTTCTTTCCCAGGCCCCCATTTAGTCTCCTATAGACAACATGTTGTTCTTGACCCTTTAAACCATGTTTCTGGCACAACTTTGACCAGGAACCCATTAAAACAGTAGCAAGAGGGTGTTGAACATGGTCTCTGCAAAGGTTTGAGGATTCCTGCCCATTAGATTTGAGAAGAGCAAGGCCTTGAATCAATCTTGCCATCGCTACTTTTGTGCTACCTTCAGCTCTCTGTTGCTCTAATCTCCTACAGGTTTTCTTTCCTTGTTATTGACTTTGCCTCTTCTCAAAATGACAACATACTGAAAATGTATTTCATGCCCATTGGTTAGTGGTAAGAGTTCTGCCTCTAATCTATTATCTATGTTGCCCATTCTCCATCCAATTTAGGTGCAAGGAGTTGGTCTTTTATAGACTGATGTGTGACTTGCTGCCTGACTGTCACTTGTGACCAGCTACATGAATACCATATACATGTTTCCCAGGAAGAAGAGGATAAGCTTGAGTGATTAACTCCATGATCTCTTTCCCATAACATACATTCTCAGTGGGAGCAACGTTACCTCTAATAGGGTGAAAATAATATTTATAATAAAATTCTAGCTATTAGAATGGTTTGTGGCTATCTAATGGGTCACAGTATACACACATGTATATTCTAAATCCATAGCATTACATTTTAATGACAGTGAAGTGATTAAGGATAAATATCTATAGTTCCATGAGACATTAACAACATCCTGTCCTACAGAGTTACTGTGATCTGGCTACATTCCCCAACTAAAGATGGGGTCCTGAAATGATGTGGTAAGTAGGAATGTTAAAAAGAGAGGTTGTAAGAGCCTTAGAGGGGCCTCACATAATTAACATCAACCACTCAAAAGTGAGAAAAGAATAAGAAACAGTACCCATTCTGATCCCTTACATGCAGGAATTTTCAAACAAACTCTACAGTAACATCTGTAGAGTGTGTTACAGTTTACTCAGTTCTTTTAATGATATACTCTTGCTTCTTCTTGTGTTATCACTTTATAAATAAAGGCACAGGAGATAGACTGCTTATTAAATCCATCCAGTGTCATGGCTAGAAAGTAGTAGTGTTAACACTAAATAACTTTTAAGGATATATGTGTTCGTTTTGTCCATTTGGGCATGTTGCCTCAAGATACTCGATATTAGAGAGAAAAATCACAATAAAATAACCTGAAATGGATCATTGTTCTGCTGTGGGATGGTCTGTATGTCAAACATGTTGCTTATTGGTCAATAAATAAAACACTGATTGGCCAGTGGTCAGGCAGGAAGAAGTATAGGCGGGACAAGGAGGTGAGAATTCTGGGAAGTGGAAGGCTGAAGAGACACTGCCAGCCGCCACCATGACAAGCAGCGTGTGAAGATGCCGGTAAGCCACAAGCCATGTGGCAAGGTATAGATTTATAGAAATGGATTAATTTAAGATATAAGAACAGTTAGCAAGAAGCCTGCCACGGCCATACATTTTGTAAGCAATATAAGTCTTTGTGTTTACTTAGTTGGGTCTGAGCAGCTGTGGGACTGGTGGGTGAGAGAGATTTGTCCTGACTGTGGGCCCGGCGGGAAAATTCTAGCTACATTGTTCTTATTTATTTATTTATTTATTTATTTATTTATTTATTCTTTTTTTCTTTTTTTTTATTAAATTTAATTTTACATATCAGCCACGGATTCCCTTGTTC